>SEYY01001207.1:86223-88723 GCA_009176605.1 Armadillidium nasatum
ACAGGATAAGAGATAATCTTCATTTGATTACTATTAAAGCTATATTAGTAAATTTAATTTGTTTTATTAATTCATGTATTATATATATATATATATATATATATATATATATATATATATATATATATATATATATATATATATATATATATATATATATATATATATATATATATATATATATATATATATATATATATATATATATATATATATATATATATATATATATATATATATATATATATATATATATATATATATATATATATATATATATATATATATATATATATATATATATATATATATATATATATATATATATATATATATATATATATATATATATATATATATATATATATATATATATATATATATATATATGTATATATATATAGTGATGGATCGGATGTCATATTTTCTAATTTGCGGATGCGGATGCGGATGCGGATGTCGAATTTTTGAAAGTGCGGATGCGGATGCGGATGAGGATGTTGAATTTTTGAAAGTGCGGATGCGGATGCGGATGCGGATGGATGTTGAATTTTCGAAAGTTGCGGATGCGGATGTTGAATTTTTTCGGATGCGGATGCGGATGCGGATGTTAATTTTGATGAGGATGCGGATGCGGATGCGGATGTTAATTTTTATGAGGATGCGGATGCGGATGCGGATGCGGATGTTAATATATATATATATATATATATATATATATATATATATATATATATATATATATATATATATATATATATATATATATATATATATATATATATATATATATATATATATATATATTTCACTATCACCTTTCCCACTTTCGTGAGGTGGTGCCTGCCACAATTCCCTTACAAACTTAACTATTCTTACCTTTCAACGCTTTCACCACCTCCCTCCATCTCTGTCTTCACAAATCTTCTACCCTCGTCTAAACTCAAATTCCTTCCATCAAAATCCCTCTCACTCCATCCATCCATCTCCACTTCGGCCTTCCCCTCCCCCTACCCTTCCCCTATCTACATCGGATCTACGTACCTTGCCAACCATTCTGTTCTCTTTCATTCTTCACATATGTCCAAACCATTTTAGCACATCCTCCTCCTCTCTATCAATTAAACCCTTCTTCCATTTACACATCTCCCTTATTCTTTCATTTTTAATCCTGTCAATCCTTCTCAATTTATATATCGCTCTCAAATCTTTCATCTCAAAGACATTGAAACATTTTCTCGACTGAGCACTTATCGTCTATGTTTCACACACATACAATACAGAAGGGTGAACACATACATTCAAACATTCTTATCTTTATTTTTTTCGAAATTTTTCCTTTCTTCCATACTTTTCTTAGGCCCCCCAATACTTTCATTCCTTCTACCACTCTGTTCTTTATTCCTTTTTCCGTCCCACCCTTACCTTCCACCCAACATTTCTAGATATTTGAATTCATTCACCTCTTCAAGTTTCCTTTCTCACACTTCTACAAACCAATTCCTCCCTCCACATTTCCTCATCCCCACCTCCAATCCTTCATAACTTTATTCTTCGCTGGATTGAATTTCAATCTCGTGTTTGCACATTTCCCTTCAAACTCTCTCACAAGTATTCTCATCTTTTCTCCAGATTCTGCCACCAACACATGCCACATCATCTACAAAAAGTAAAACATTCACTTCACATTCACCCTCCATATTTCTCAACGTAATACTCTTCCCTTCTTTCTCCATTTTTCTAAGTAAACCATTCATCAATAGATAAAATAACATGGAGATATTACAAACTCCTGTCTCAATCCAACTCCTATGCTAAACCAATCCGATAGTTCTCTCTTCACCCTCACTCTTGATCTACAATTTGTATATATATATATATATATATATATATATATATATATATATATATATATATATATATATATATATATATATATATATATATATATATATATATATATATATATATATATATTAGTGATGGATCGGATGTCATATTTTCTAATTTGCGGATGCGGATGCGGATGCGGATGCGGATGCGGATGTTGAATTTTTGAAAGTGCGGATGCGGATGCGGATGCGGATGTTGAATTTTTGAAAGTGCGGATGCGGATGCGGATGCGGATGTTGAATTTTTGAAAGTGCGGATGCGGATGCGGATGCGGATGCGGATGTTGAATTTTCGAAAATGCGGATGCGGATGCGGATGCGGATGTTGATTTTTGTGCGGATGCTCCGCATCCTCGCATGCATGCGGATGCGGATGCGGATGCCATCACTAATATATATATATATATATATATATATATATATATATATATATATATATATATATATATATATATATATATATATATATATATATATATATATATATATATATATATATATATATATATATATATATATATATATATATATATATATATATATATATATATATATATATATATATATATATATATATATATATATATATATATATGTATATGCTGTTA
>SEYY01001207.1:93723-97178 GCA_009176605.1 Armadillidium nasatum
ATTCCTTTAAGACCCACGTATGTCCTTACCTGCGAAATTTGCGTTAGGTGTGGGTTGTGGGTTGTTTTTATCTCTTCTATTGTTCTAGCACCCCCTCCTTGAATAGGGCTATGCCCGTGAGTGGTGGCGATGTGTAAAATATTATATATATATATATATATATATATATATATATATATATATATATATATATATATAATTAAAAGTGAATTTATATTACAATATAAACAAGTAATTCACACGGACAAAATTTTTTACACATCTAACTCCCTTAATACCTGAATCAGTACTAAAATTTTATTTACGTAATGGGAAATGATTTCGATTATTAAACGGATTCCAAGAAAGTGGGAATGAAATTTTACGTTAATGAAAATACTATTCAAGAAAGAATCTCATGACCGTAGACGGTAGTTTCTTCATCAGATGGATATTTGTTTTGTAAAAAACATTATTTTCCTATAAATTTAATGCCGTCAGTAGCATCGATGACGATATTAATTTTTATCACTATTTCTGTCTTTTTTTTATACTTATAAACGATTGTTCAAGATTTATTATGAATTTTGGTCTCAAATTTTCTGCGGAAAAACATACCAATTACAGAAAAATAGGTCAGCTTCTCCAATGATTCCTTCTTAGCATCCATGCATCACTGTAATTATATAGTTTGATCTCTCATGCCTTTGGCTTAGAAGGAACCCGCAAAAGACATTGCGCTTTGATGCCAAATTTTTTAGTATATATATATATATATATTATATATATATATATATATATATATATATATATATATATATATATAATATATATATATATATATATATATTATATATATATATATCCAATGTGTAGTTTATTTTTTTTAAAAAAACAGATTTTTTTTGTTCGAAAGTGTAGAAAAAAAATTTCTAAAACTTTTTTTTCGAAAGTTGGTCAGAAAATGGCATATTCCTTTTTTAAAAAAGCAAAGAACAAAACTCTATTAGAAGTTTTTGTAGCCAGTAGATTTTTAAATATACATTCCAATTTTCAGATCATTCCGACCAGTGGTTTGTCCAAAATATTTATTTGAAAAAGGGCTAAATTTTCAAAAATTCTTTGTAACCGTTATAGGTACAGAAAAACGTTAGAAATTTTTTTTTTTTTTTTTTTTTTTTTTTTTAGAGGGAAAAAATCCAAATACACTGCAAAATTCAGGAAAATCGTTCTAAAACTAAAAACTTTTTATTAATGGACGCTCCCCATAATAATATTAATAATAATAATAATAATAATAATAATAATAACTATTATTATTTAATAATAATTATTACAATAAAATAACAATAATAATAATAATAATAATAATAATAATAATAATAATAATAATAATAATAATAATAATTGTAATGCAAATAATAATAACTATGATTAATAATAATAATAATGCAAATAATAATAATATTATTATTATTATTATTATTATTATTATTATTATTATTATTATTATTATTATAATTATTATTATTATTTACATTATTATTTTGAATGTATTATTTTCATATTTTATCATTTATTATCATATTTAGTGTTTTATTACATTTAATATAACATTCTCTGCTATTGTTCTCATTATTTTTATCATTATTATTATTTATTAATCAATGTATATTGATTAATAAAATTTTTAAGTCTTTTTTTCCATCATAGACTGACTTTTTTTTATGCAACCAACTATGACTTTTATAAATGTATCTATTTATTTAAGTTTAATTCTTGAATCAGTTAACTTTTAGAACATGAATTCTTAGGTAAATATTTTTGGGTTTTGTATATTTTTAAACATGTTTTTCTTTCTTATTTCGTGTAAATTATAAATATTTTATTATTACAGCCTGAAGATGGGAGTTTGTCTGGAAACGTTGCTCTTAATATATGTCCTATAGTGTTTTTGTGCTTCTCTTCCAACAAAAATTATATATATATATATATATATATATATATATATATAATATATATATATATATATATATATATATATATATATATATATATATATATATATATATATATATATATATATTATATATATATATATATATATATATATATATATATATATATATATATATATATATATATATATATATATATATATATATTATATATATATATATATATATATATATATATATATATATATATATTATATATATATATATATATATATATATATATATATATATATATATAATATATATATATATATATATATAATTTCCAGAATCTTGTTATGAAAATGTATTTAAAATTATTTCGTATCCTCTTAGGAATTTTGTTTCTAACTTCATCGTTTTGCTGCGCACAAAGACGTGAGTAATAATAATAATAATATTAAAAATAATAATAATAATAATAATAATAATAATTAATAATAAGAGTAGTAGTATAATAATAATGATAATAATAAAATAATAATAATATAATAATAATAATAATAATAATAATAATAATAATAATAATAATAATAATAGTAATAATGATAACAATAATAATAAAAATAAAATAAAAAAAAAAAAAAATATTTATATATATTATATATATATATATATATATATATATATATATATATATATATATATATATATATATATATATATATATATATATATTAAACTGGCACTTCAAAAACTCGACTTCATTTAACTCATAAAACAATTCTTATCCATAATAATTAATCCCTTCTCTCGGGAACATATGTAATATAATTACAGTAAATTACAGGTTTTATTTAGCTAGAAATCTAACAATCAAAATTCCAGGAAAATTATAATAAGTTTCAGAAATTAAAAAATAAATGCAACTGAATAATTCCCTTTCTTCCCCCCTCTTCCCTCCCCCTCTCCCTCCCTTCTGAAAATAGTTTGACCAAGTGATTTATCCACCAACAGAATGTAAGATAAAATAAGAACAATAGGAAGAAAGTAAATTAGTAAAAAGGGAAAAACGAAATACCTATCTGATAACCATCATTTGAGGCATAAAAGTCTTTAAAGATAAATAGAATTTATTCCTTTGAAAATAATATTTAATCGTTGATATTTTAAACGACTTTGCAGCTCACTAAAGAGTAAGAAAAACTTTCTTTCTCTCCGTTTTTATGAAATTTAAAAATATTTAAAATACTTTCTAAGTAAGAAATTTCTGTAAAATTTTCCAACTTACCCTGAATACATTAAATATCAATCTACATATTAAACAACTTTTTATTTTGTGATAAATGATCAGTATTATCGAACTTTCTCTGCGTCAAATAATTATGCAAAATAAATAAAAATTTATTAATTTGATTAAAACAACGTAAACAATAATTATATTAGATTCTTCTAATGCAATTTTTGCTTTCAAAATATCTACTCTTTTTAAAAATATTTCAATATTTACTTAAAAACTAATGATAAAATTTTAATTTT
>SEYY01001208.1:0-5000 GCA_009176605.1 Armadillidium nasatum
TTCATATATACCCGCCAATTGGCTTAGTCAAATTATTCTATATAATACCTAAACCATCCATACATCTATCTAGCCCCCTTTTAAATTTGACAAGAGAATCACAGTCAACAATATCTTGTGGCAATCAATTCCAAAAATTAACAACTCTATTACTGAAAGAGTATTTTCTTAGATCGAGATTATCATGGCTTCTTTTTAATTTTCTTATCATGTCCTCTAGTTACTCTTCCATGGTCCACTATAAAGTATTTTTCAATCTCTGTATTACTGTCAGATGCAATTATTTTGTAAACTTGAATCATATCCCCTCTGAGAAATCTCCTTTCAATCACCGAGAACATTCCTAACTCCTTCAACCTCTCTTCATAGCTCTTATTTTCAAAGCCAGAAATCATCTTTGTTGCTCGACGTTGTACTCTCTCTAGCATATGTATGTCTTTTCTTAAATGAAGAACCCAAACCTGTGCACAATACTCTAATGCTGGCCTAACATAGCTATTATATAGCTTGCTTATAACTTTTTGCTCTTGTAAACTACATTGAGATTAATTATACCTAACATCTTATTAGCTCTATTCCTTGCTTCCCAACATTGATCACTCACCTTCAGATTACTGCCAATAATCACACCTAAATCCTTTTCTTGGTCCACAGTCCCATTCATTTCATAATTAAATCCTTCATTTGAGTAACCTACATGAAGAACTTTACATTTTTTACTATTAAAGTTCATTTGCTACCTCTCTACTCAACCAAGAAGTCTATCTCGATCACCTTGAAGCTTTATGCATCAATCATTATTCCTTACTGAGGTGACCACTTTGGTATCATCTGCAAACTTAAAAACCTTACATTTAAGACCTCTGTCTAAATCATTTATACATATATATAAGGAACAAAAGTGGTCCCAGCAAAGAACCCTGTAGGACACCACTCTTTACCGTTTCCCATAATGACTTATTACCATTAATTAATAAACACTGCCTTCTGTTCTTTAACCACTCAAAAATCCAATTGTGCCTCATTCCATCTATACCAAACTGTGACAACTTTTGCATCAGCCTAACATGGGGTACCTTGTCAAAAGCTTTGCTAAAGTCTAAATATATGACAACAACTGGATCACCCCTGTCTACACATTCAGTAATATATTCCATAAATTCTAGTAGATTTGTCTGACATGCCATGCTGAGAGTTATATAGTATCTTGTTATCATCTAAATGGTTCTCTATATGACTTTTCAGTAACTTTTCCAAAATTTTCCCAACCAGAGATGGTAAACTAACTGGCCTATAGTTTCCTATATCTTCCTTACTATCTTTTTTAAAAATGGACACCATATATGCTGTTTTCCAGTCCTCAAGTACCTCTCCAAAAGCAATAGATCGTTTAAAAATCAAATACAGTGCCTTTGCAATACTGCTGCTCTCCTCTTTTAGAATTCTGCCAAACACACTATCCGGACCCGCTGCCTTATTTGGGTCAATATGTTCTAGTAAAGAAGATATTTCATTTAACTCAATTTGAAATGTTGTACACCTATTCGTTACATGTATACTAGAGCTATTTGTTTCTAAACTGCTATCCAACCTTTCCTCAGTAAACACTGACGCAAAATAACCATTGGAAATATTAACCAATTCCTTATCCGAACTTACTAAATTCACATCAATTTTAATTGGGCCAATTTTCTTATCCTTACTTTTATATTTTTAAAAGCTAAAAAACTTTTTCAGGTCTTTATTACTGTTCCTTGCCAAATTAATTTCTGCCATTCTCTTTGCTCTTCTTATTGACTGGTTAAGTTCATTCCTAATTCTCTTATAATGTTCCAAATCTTCCCCCCTGCTCCTACCTTTGAATATTTTAAAACATCTACGCTTTTCACTGATTTTCTCTTTTATCTCTCTACTCCACCAATTAGGTTTTCTATTCGCCACCCTAATGGGTTTATCTTTAAAACACACAGACTGAATGGTAGCCAATATTTGCTTGAAGTATTCCCACATGATGAAACAATTTTGAAAGTTAAACTCCTTATCCCAGTCAATTTCATTGATCATTGCTCGAAATTTGATAAAATCTCTATTTTTGAAATCTAATATCTTTTCCCTATTGACTTGCAATTTTTGGGCCCAGACCTCACATTCCAGTTAAATCTAATAATATAATGATAACTAGCTCCTAAAGTCTCCCCGATTTTGATATCATTCACCATATTTTGATCATTTGTTAATATTAAATCTAACAATGCTGCATGCCTTGTCGGTTCTTGGACCACCTGATTCAAAAAGTTGTACAGAATACAATTTACAAATACTTAACTTCTATTAACTATACTACTCAAAGTATTCCCCTCAATGTCTGGAAAATTAAAATCTCCCAAAATGACTATCCCTTTTACATTATTTTGACACGCTACCTTGATTTCCTTCACCATTTCTTCATCTAATACTTGATTCTGATCAGGAGCTCTATAAAATGCTCCTATCCTGTATGATTTATTATACATAAGAATATCTACTCACAGAGATTCCACATCCTGATTTGTTTTAATGTCAGTTATTAACACTGATTCAATATTGCTATTAACATAGAGTGCTATACCTCCACCACTCCTTCCTCTACATTGGTATAGGTAAAATGTACAAAGATGCAAAACATATACTACCTTGTAACATTTAATGAGTTGAGGTCTAAAAATTTTCAATTAATGCTTAATAAATAAGCCAAAATGACTTAAAAATAAAAATCAATTTTTGGATTATGGTGCTCAAAACTTTGAAAAAAAGTCGAAAGTTTTCTCTAATTTACAAGGGCAATAAGAGAGGCAGAATCTCCCACTTCAGGGAAATTTCTGTTGTAGATGAAAATGCTTTTATAAATGCCTTTCGGTTTTTCCTTTGATAAAAAAAAACAAAAACAAACAAATATTTAATATACTCTTACCTCTAATTCTTTATTTCTAAGCAATTCATGAAGATTGTAAATATCACTTTTACATGTTTGCACTTTGTTTTCCAACTCTTGGTTTTCCTTGACAATTTTCTGTGGTAAATATAGTAGTAGTAGTAGTAGTAGTAGTAGTAGTAGTAGTAGTAGTAGTAGTAGTAGTAGTAGTAGTATAATAATAATAATAATAAAATAAAAAAAAAAAAAAAATTATGAGTGTCATTCATAAAAAAAAAAAAAAAAAAAAAAAAAAGTATTTGAACCAAGAAGACTAAGACTAGAAAAGCAATTCTTTAAATATCATTTTGGTAAATTATCAATAAAATTTATAAATTCATAACAAAGTAACTTTAAAATATAATAATCTATTTATCTATTGTGGAAAACATTTTTGAAAAAATTTTGTGGTAATTTACAACAAAATTCAAATAGTGCCAAATGTTTAAATAAAAAAAAAATAATAAATAAATAAATACCAAAAAATTAATAATAATAATATATTCTTAAATCACATTCTATTTCAATGGCTTATCATACTTACCTGGTATCTAAAAGCTATCTGTGATATTTATCTGGATAATACTTACACATTTCTAAGTATTACATAACTATTCATATCAATATTTTCAGTGGTAAGAAAATTTAAAAAGAAAAATGAAATTACATTCATAAACTGCATTAAATTAACATATATATATATATATATATATATATATATATATATATATATATATATATATATATATATATATATATATATATATATATATAATATATATATATAAATAAACAAAACTACGCACAACATAGTAAACCTATACATACCACACCATACATCCAGACACTGTCCTCCAAACTACTCACCTAACCTCTCTACAATAACAAACCTTCCTAATCTCCTATTATGCGGAGACTTCAATGCCCACCACCCGTCCTGGTACAAAAACCAAGCCTCCGACCAAAGAGGAACCCACATCATCGAACACCTGGAACATCTCAACATCTTTAACAACAAAAACCTCCACACCAGAATCTCCCCGCAAATCAACCAATCCCCCACATCACCAGACATCACTTTTTGCTCCTCAAACATTCACCCCTTTCTACAATGGACCACAGAAACCGATCTAAACTCCGACCACCTACCAATAATTATAAAATACATCAAAAACAAACCCACTTACAAATCTAAAACTACATTTACCAACTACAAAAAAGCAGACTGGACCGGTTTCTCCAACTACATAGACGAAAACCTCACAACAAACGAAATTACAAACATATCCTCCCTCAAATCAGCAATTAATCATCTCACCCACACAATCCAGAAAGCGGCCAACATCTTCATCCCTAAAGGCCACATTAAAAAATACGTACCAAACCTCTCCCCCGAAATCACTTCTCTCATAAAACAAAGGAACGCACTAAAACGCCAAAACAACCCCACACAACTCACCAAAACACAATTAGAAACCCTAAACAATCAAATATCAACCCTAATAAAAACTCACACAACTAACAACTACCAAAACTTCCTCATCAAAAACTTGGACAACACAAACAGCAAAAGAGTCTGGAAAACAATCCACACAATTCACAACGCAAAAAACAACCCTCTTCACACTCACGAAACTCCAACCAATCCCACTACACAAACCCCATTAACTCCCAAACAACACATCAACCTACTGGCCACACACTTTGCTAAACAAAGTAGCTTACCTACCCACCCTCAAAACAGGAAAATAATAAAAAAACTGAAAAAGCTACACAACAACCATAACAACCTAAATGCCATTACACCCACAAACACTCAAAACACCATTAAATCTATCAAAAACTCTCCAGCAACAGGACCAGACAACATATCAAATATTCACCTAAAACACCTATCCATCCACACAATCACATACATAACCTCCATCTTCAACAAATCCATCCAACTCAACTATATCCCTCCCCTATGGAAAAAAGCATTAATCATCCCTAAACTAAAACCCTGGCAAAGACCCTTCAAACCCCTCCTCTTACCGCCCAATCTCCTTAT
>SEYY01001208.1:10000-22230 GCA_009176605.1 Armadillidium nasatum
TTCTTATTTTCATCAACGGCCTCTTCAGCTGTATTCCTAACTCTGTTCATTCTTATGCCGACAACTCAACTCTCCATTCTTCTACGCATTTAAAATCTGCTCCCTCTTTTGCTTCAATAGTTGCTTCTCACCTTCAATTTTCCGATTCCAATTTTGTCGATATGGATGGGATTTCTCAGTGGGGCCAACATAACCTTGTGAAATTCAATTCTTTGAAAGCTCAAATTCACATCTCTCTCTCAAAAATACCTCCCAGCTTTCCTATTTCCTTTGACGGCTCTCCCATCAGACCTGTGAACATAAATATTCTTGGTCTGAACAATAACTTATCTTGGAAACAACACATCAGAAAGGTTGCTAAGGCCTCTAAAAAGCTGGAAGTTCTGTTCAGATTGCTGGAATTTTTTTCTTCTAAACAGTTACTATAATTATTTTAAGTTCCACCCTTCTTTTGGATAAGGTCAAGTCTAGGGCTAAAAGACTAATAAACTGACCCCTACTTTCAACTTTTTTGACCTTCTTTCTCTGTGAGACGACGTTGGCGCACTCTCTTTTCTATAGGTACTACAATGGCAGGTGCCCAAGGGAGCTGACCTCTCGCATTCCACCACCATTGCGTCGCTCTCGCAGTACAAAGGTACCTTGATTGCACATGAACTTTGAGTAAGTATTACAAACTCAAGGCTTGACGTTGTACCTCCTCTTTTTAAGCAACCTCTGTTCTGTGGAACTCTATCTTTTGTTTTTCTTACTGTATTTTAAAAACCTCTCTCTAAATGCTCTGTCTGCACCTACCTGAGGGATCTACATTAGGTTTCGTCATTGGGAGTTTTTTTTTTTTTTATCCTTTAATTATGCCCCCTCCCTGCTCATCCCCACCTTCTTGTACATGGAATAGGCTCTCATTAACACACATAAAACACTATTACAGACACACACCCTTTTCTTTAAATAATAATAATAAAAAAAAAAAAGCAAATTAATAGTGCTGTCAACAACAGTAGTCTCTGAGAAGCCTTGGGGGGGCAGCTTCCAAAAATTGCCTCTCATCCACCCTTTCCCCGTCACCACTTGGGAGTTGGTGGCCTCCAGTGATGGGGTTGGTGCCACCAAGACTCTGCAGCTGGCTTGTCCTGAGGCACTGTATTTTTTTTTTTCATTAATTTCTGCAACATTCGCAGTCTCTTTTCTAATTTTCACTTTGTCGAACACCACCTCTTTTCTTCTAGACCTCATCTCTTGTTACTAATTGAAACCTAGGTGTCTGAGTGCTCTGACAGCCAACCCTACTCTGTTTCATCCTGATGTCTCTATCCTCAATATTCAGCCAAAGACAGATGTTGTGCATACTTGCGCAACAATGTTTTCTGTTCTCGTCTCTCTAATTTGGAGTCTTCTAAATTATCTCATTTATGGCTTAAATTTTCCTGCAACTATACAACTAAATTCTTTTGTCCTGTCTATTTATCTCCTAATTCTAATGACTATTATAAATACTTTGACTATTTAAACTCCAAAATAGAACACATACTCTCTTCTTCTCTTTTCTCTGAAATCATCATATTAGGTGATTTCAATGTTCACTATCGCCAATGGCTTTCTTCTAGTCTTCAAGATACAGCTAGTGAATATGCTTTCCATTTCGATATCCAAAATGATCTTGAGCAGTAGGTGCAGCTCCCTACTCGTATTCCTTATCATCTTGGAAATGAACCCAACATTTTAGACACTTTTCCTAACTTCTAATCCTTTTACTTATACTGTTAAACTCTTTCCTCCTCTGGGTTCCTCCGATTACCTTTTAATCTTTGCATAATCTTATATCTCTTCAAGTGTTCCTTGGTATTGAAAGGAAACATTTGTGGCATTTCGGTGCAGCAAACTGGTCAGGCTTGCTCTTGTATCGGAGTTTTCAGATCGCATTACCAAGGTGATTCTCTCTGACTGGGAGGAGTGCATTCCATATTCTTTCCTTTCTACTAAACTTAACAAACCTTGATTTAAATCTTCTTGTTCACGCGTTATACGCGGACGGGATGCTGCCTTCAGGGATTACCATCATCTTCAAACTACAGAAACTCACACAACCTATATTTAATCTCGTAGAAAATCTATGCTTCGTAACACTAAAAACTCTTTTCTCCGTAGAAAATGCGGTAATCATTCTGGTTCCTCTTTCTGGCATTTTCAAGTAATATCAACAAATTTTGCTTCTTCCTCTTTCACTTCTCTAGTATGTTCCGACGGCACAACTTCCATTTTGCCTTCATGTAAAGCTGAACTCTTTCTTCAACTTTTGCCTCTAATTCAGCCTAAGACGATTCCGGAGCTATTCCTCCTCCTTCAACTACTTCCAACTCATTTATGCCTACTATTGTAATTTCTACTAAAGATGTCATTTCTGCTCTCTCAGAGCTTAGCATCAAGAAGACATACGGTTCTGATGGTATCCCTCCTGTGGTTCTTAAAACCTGTGCTTCCGAGCTTGCGCCCTGCCTTAGTAAACTATTTTGTCTTTGTCTCTCTACTTCAACCTTCCCTTCATGGTGGAAATGTGGCCTCATTCAGCCTGTGCCGAAGAAGGGGGACCCCTTTCAACCCTCCAACTAACGTCCCATTTCTTTAACCTCCGTTATATCTAAAGTTTTCAAATCTATCCTTAACAGGTAGATTTGGAAACATCTCAATTCTTCAAATCTCATCTCTGGTAGCCAGTGTGGTTTTCGTAAGAAACGCTTTACTGGTGATCTTCTTTTCCTTCTCTCTGACTCTTGATCTTCCGCTCTATGGCATTTCAGTGAATCTTTTGATGTCACACAGGACATTTCTAAACCTTCGACAGCATCTGGTACAAAACTTGATTTCATAACTTCCATCTTTCGGAATCTATCCTTATCTGCTATTCTTTCCAGTCACTCTTTAAATAATTAATAGTGGTGTTCCTCAATATTCTGTCCTGTCCCAAAAACTTTTTCCACTCTTCATTAATGATCTCTCTATTACTTCATTACCTATCCACTCCTATGCTGATGACTCCACCCTTCATTATTCTTTTCAGCTAGAATGGTGGCCTTGGAGCAACTGACCTCTGATCCTTCTCGCATTTCAAATTGAGAAACAGAAAAGTTGTTTTCAATGCCTCAAAAGGTCAATTAATTCATATCTCTACTCGATACTATCTTCCACACAACTATAACATCTTCTTCGAAGACACACTAATAAAGCCTTCATCTGTCCTTAATATTCTCAGCATTTCTTTCTTTGAAGGATCACATTAATTCTCTTTATGGCGGTGTTGTTTTCCCCTGTATGGAGAACGCCTCACACAACCAGGGTGGTTCCACTCACACTGCTCTCTTTTACAAGGTGGAGTTTATGGCTTTTCGTCTTAACAACTCTACCGCTCTCACTAATTCTCTCCCATCTCTTTCTGCCATCGAACTGTTGCGTCACTTACTCTATACTATCGCTGAACTCTCCTGTTGCATTTATCCACCATTGAGAAGGGCTCATGCAACACGCCTTTCTACACAGTCTCATCCTTTCTCTGTTCAACTGTCTGACCCAAGACTTAACCACTATGCCTAATCTTATATGTACTCTACTGGTAAAGTCTGGAACACACTCCCTTTATCTGTTTTCCCAACTTCTTTTGACTTGCACTCTTTCAAGCACAGTGTATAGGTGCATGTTAGCTTTAACGATTAGGTTCCGCGTCCCAGTATTGCCCTAACTATGGTGAAAATCAGTAGGCCTCTGGTCTTTACCCACCATAGATATATATATATATATATATATATATATATATATATATATATATATATATATATATATATATATATATATATATATATATATATATATATATATATATATATATATGGAACCAAGATAAGGAGATGTTAAGAAAGGTGATAAGAAGTTTTGCTGAAAAGCTTAAAAAGACAGAATTGAGCATGAATGTTGAAAAGACAGAACTGATAATAGTTAGCTGGGGGGAGGAGGGAGAGGAGCTTGTGCTGACGGTGGATGGCGAGGAGGTGAGGGTGCCAGGGTGGTGGAGAGATGTGAGTATTTGGGGGCTAGTATTCACAAGGGAATGAAGAAAAGGAAATATGCTGGAAATCACCAAAAGGATGGAGAAATACGGAAGAGTGGCGAGGGTGCTGTACTCAATCTTGGCAGACAGGAGAATGGATATAGGAGTAAAGAAAGTAATTTTTCAAAGTACTCTGACCCAATTTTGGTGAATGTGATGGAGACTTAGAGTATGACAACAAGAAAAGAAAGAATAATTCAAGCAGCAGAGATGAGGGTGCTGCGGTTGATGGTGGGAAGGACCAAGAGAGTGAGGATAATAAGAGAAAATAAGAGAAAAAATTAGAGACAGTATAGGAGTTGAACCAATTAATCAAAAGATAGATGGAGCAAGATTAAGATGGATGGGACGTGTGTGGATGATGATGGTGGGGAGATCGGCTAGAGGGAGGTGAGATGGGACTCCAAGAGGAAGAAGACCGAGAGCGAGACCCAGGAATAGATGGATGAAGTCAGTTGGGGATTCACTGAGGTGACATCAGCTGCCTACAGTAGAACAATTGGTGGAAGATGGAATTATTTACGACAGATGTAGATGGAGAAGAGTGCTGGCCCCACTGACAGACCCCTAGAGCCTTATTGATATATATATATATATATATATATATATATATATATATATATATATATATATATATATATATATATATATATATATATATATATATATATATATATATATATATTGAAAATAAGTTTCATTTTTTTTTTTCCCAAAATGAAATAACAGGTAGAAATAAAATTGTAAAATTTTGGAATTTAGTAATTGCTTTGTAGTCTAAATTTGAATACAGAAATAAAGATAAAAAGATTGTAAAAGTTAAAGATTTGGTATCAATCTTTAAAAATATAGGAAATAGCTCTAGAATCAGTGAGATTCAAGGTAATAAATTTGAAGTAATCATAAAAAAAAGGATTCATTTCATTTAGAATCATCCCCAATTTTGGGTAAGTAGAAAAATGAATAATTTTTGTTGTGGTATAACAAATTTTAAAGAGAACATTATTAGATCAAAATTTAAACATAAAAAAAAATAAATAAGTTCAAAAAAAAAAAAAAAAATTTTTTAATTAAAGTAGAATAAAAGAAATTGCATCAACTGTATTAAGTTTGCAAAATAAGCAACTTGTAATAAATTAAAGTTTAAATTAACTTACTAAGAATAAAAGAGAATATGCTTAAAGAGTTTAGGGAAATAAATTTAGAATAAAAGTAATTTTCTTGTCTGCTTTACTTTTAAGGGAGTCCTACTAGGGAGTCAGACTAGGGACCCAGACTAGGGTGAAAAAGATCAAGAACTGAGTAAAGACAGAAGATTCAAGGACTTAGTTGAAAACACCAAGATCCAGTCCTAGTGTCAAAAACCAATATTCCCCAGACGTGACATCATTTATCATCCTTAAAGGAGATTGAATTTGTCTTAAAGAAATTGAGACAGCTCTTCTGAAGAGATTAACGATTCTGCATCCTTTTAAAGGATGGTTATTTCCAAGGTATGAAATAAAAATCTTTGTGACGTTTTTATAATTTGTCTTTTCAAGTGTTATTTTATAAGTTAAATGAATTTTATACATTTGCGAATTAAGTAAAAACTCATTTGATGATATACTTCCTTCCAAAGTAAGAAAACATATTAATATTTAATTTTCATTTCATATTCCAAATTATCATTATTTTATTCATGAATATTTATTATTTATATAAATTTTAATTGATGGATATTATTTACCGTTATTACCATTAATTTAGAATTTTAGTATCATAATCATTATTATTAATTATTTCTTGCATTATTTTTTTGTTAGGATTAACAGTCATATTAATGTAATTCATCATCTCAATAAATAGGAATCCATAGTTATATTATATACATAACCGCACTTTCAAAAATTTAATATCTGTATTTTCAAAAATTTAACATCCGCATCCACACTTGGCAAAAATTCTATATCCACACCCGCATCTGCATCTGCAATTGAGAAAATATGACACGCAATCCATCATTAATTTTATATATATATATATATATATATATATATATATATATATATATATATATATATATATATATATATATATATATATATATATATATATATATATATATATATATATATAATCCATACAGAGATGGAATTTATGTAAATTCTTTCCCATTTTAATTTATTCCCAAAGTTCCAAGTGGAGAAAGTATTAACTAACATGTTTCTCACTAAAATCTTCAGACCCACTCTTCATTTTCCTACTGTACCCAAACAAAAAATATACATAAAACTTCTATATATAGGATTACTT
Organism: Armadillidium nasatum; assembly: GCA_009176605.1. NCBI lineage: Eukaryota > Metazoa > Arthropoda > Malacostraca > Isopoda > Armadillidiidae > Armadillidium > Armadillidium nasatum. Next base: position 16,395 of record SEYY01001208.1, read on the forward strand.
GCATCTCAACTTGCTAGAAATATTTTTACTACAATTGAAGCTACATTCTGCAACACCAATTCATTCTTATAAATTATAACTCCTCAATTTATAGTTTCTTCAGACACAAAGCATCTCACCCTATGCTTCTCCAATCCTCAAAAATTTATTAAGCGTGCCAGCTGAAATACTGTATATGTAATCCATTCTGGTCTACAATTGAAAGTAAGAATTGATAAGCATAGAGGAGTTTCCTTTAGAACAAACCATCCTCTTTGCTCTCCTGTACACTCTGCTATAAAACCCCATGGACATACCCTCTCTTTTTCTTCATTAAATTTCTCTAATCTTCAAGTATAGAGAAATCAGAAGAAAAAGAGCGAGTATCTCTATGGCAGTGTGTTCAGGAGAGGAAAGAGGAAGGGCAGTTCTGAAGGAAACTCCTCTATGCTTTTCAACCATCACTTTTATATGTAGACCAGTTTGTCCTACATATGCTGCATTACAGCTGGCACATTTAAATAAATAAATTAATGAGAATCTAAGAAGCATTGGGATAGATTACTTGTGTCTGAAGAAAGTGTGAATTGAGAGGGAGTTATAATTTGTAATAATAAACTGGCACTGGGGGAATGTAGCTTCAAGAGCAGTAAGAATATTTTTGTTAAGTTGGGATGTAAGGAACCCTAAATATGGAAGTTTTAGATATATTTTTTTATTAGGAACAGTAGGAAAATGATGAGTACCTCTAAAGATATCAGCAAGAAACTTGTTAATACTTTTTCAACTTGGAACTTAGGGAATAAATTAAAATGGAAAAGAATTTTAATAAATTCCATCTCTTTATGGAATAAATGCCAGTCAGAGCAACTTTTAAATGCTCTATAGATTCATCATCTTAAACCTGATAGAATAAACTTAAGAGGTACATTCATAAATGGTTTGAATCAAGAGGGTAGAAGTAAGTTTTCTATAAAAAGATGTTTTAAATATGTTGTTAATATGCACAACATGTACATCTAGAAAAAAATTGGGAATTATTAACTTCTTGTTCCATAGTGAATCTCATGCTGTTGAGTCTCTCATTCATATACTGTAGAAACATTTTGGCATGAGTTTTCTCCTTGAAAACAATGAAGCAGCCATCCATGTAGTGGCAAAAAATAGAGAAGGGGTTTGAATAGAAGGGGGCATTGACTGATCCATTGTTTTTCATAATAACAAAGAAAGCTATCTGCAAATGCAGGGCCTAAAGGAGAGCCCATAGCCATACCATCAATTTGGATATAGTTCCCCATCAAAAAAGGAATATAGAATCTTCCAACAGATAATTTTAAAAGTTTTGGTGAATCCCATAATGTTTTGAAAGTTGTGAAATAATTCATTAGTTATTATGTTGATGGTTTCAGAAATAGGAAGATTTGTATACAAAGATTCAATATCAAAGCTTGTCATGAAGCAAGTGCCAAAACAAGAATAATTTAGGCAATTAATAAATTTGAAAGTGTCTGACAAGGTATATTCTTTTAGTTAGAGGAACTAAGATAGGAACTATATATATATATATATATATATATATATATATATATATATATATATATATATATATATATATATATATATATATATATATATATATATATATATATATATATATATATTTTTTTTATACTCACAACTTTTCCCACAAACGTGGGGTGTTGACTACCAGAAGTCACAACTTAACAGCATTCATCCCCTCACCAATCTTTTCCATTCATTCCTGTCCTCCGTCAACCGCAAACCCTCCTCCCATCCCAACCTCCTATCCCTCAATAAGTCCTTGACCCCACTTACCCAACCTCCCCTAGGTCTCCCCCTTCCTCTTACAGCTTCAACTTCCGATATAAACACCTTTTTAGCTAATCTCTCATCATTCATCCTACAAACATGCCCAAACCACCTCAGCATGTTCTGCTGAGCTCTCTCAACCATACTCCTTCCCCAAGCACATTGCTCCTTTATTCTCACATTCCTAACTCTATCTCTTCTACTTACACCACATATCGCTCTCAGACCTTTCATTTTGAAAACTTCTACCTTTTTCCTTTTTCTCGCATTAACCTCCACACCTCGCTTCCATACATAACAACCGGAACACAACATCCCTCAAACATTTTCTTCTTCACTTCTCTTGTCAACCTTCCTCTCTTCCAAATATCCCTCAAGCCTCCCAAAACTTTCTCCCCCTCTCTTATTCTATATCCAACTTCGTCACCTCTCACAAACATCACCCCCCTCAAAATTCACACCCAGATATTTAAAAGAATTAACCCATTCCAATCTCTCCCTCCCCACCTTAATTAGCAAATCATCTCCCCCACCTACAACCCTATCTACACTCTCCCCATTTTTCATCCATAACACTTTACTCTTTCCTGCGTTCACTCGTAAACCTAACTCATCACAACATTTTACAAACTCATCCACCAAAACTTTTAAACCCCCTTGTGACTCAGACAAAAGTACAACATCATCCGCATATAATAACACATTCACATTCCATATATCTTGATGATCATTCATTCTCACCCCTTTACCTTCTCTTTCCATCAACCTCACCACTTTATCTATAAATAAATTAAACAAACCCGGAGACATAACACAACCCTGTCTCAAACCATTATTCACCTCAAAAAAATCCGTTTCCATTCTATTTATTCTGACACACGCTCTACTATTCCTATAAAGTGATCTAATGCCCTCAATTACTTTCTCCTCAATTTCATACTCCTTCAAAACCTCCCACAGTTTATTCCTATCCACCCTATCATACGCTTTCTCTAAGTCCATAAAACACATATACACATCCTTCCCTTTTTCTCTCTTTTTTTCTTTAATCATTCTTAAAGTAAAAACCTGATCCATACACCCTCTTCCTTCTCTAAAACCTCCTTGTTCTTCACAAACCATTTCATTAATCCCAATCTTATTCAATAATATTCTACCATACACTTTACCCACTATACTAAGCAAACTTATACCCCTATAGCTCCCACACTCAAATTTATCCCCCTTTCCCTTAAATAAAGGAACTATACAGGCATCTTGCCAATCTTGAGGCACCTTCCCCATTACCCAACATAAATTAAATAACCTCATTAACCAATTTACTACACTTACCCCCCCTTCCACTAACATCTCACCACTTATCCCATCCAAACCTGTCGCCTTACTCCTCTTTACTTTCCTCAGAGCTTTACCTATTTCTTCTAACGAAATTCCACCATCAACCTCTTGGGTCAATCTACCCCTTTCTCTCTCCAGCACCTCTACTTCCCTCCTTACCTCATTCACATTCAAGAGCTTACCAAAATACTCTACCCATCTAGCTCTAACTTCACTTTCCACCTTTCTTATTTCTCCATCTAACCCTTTTACTCCATCACTCAATACTTCCCTCTTATTCCTAACCTTATTCATCTCCTTCCAAAACATCTTACTCCTTTCTCTAAAACTCTCAACTATCTTATTACCCCATTTCTCATCTGCTCTTTCTTTCGCCCTCCTTACCTCCCGTTTGGCTAATCCTCTTCTTTACCTTATATGATTCCCAATCCTCTAAACTTTTTGTGCTCAAATATTTTTCAAACGCCTCCTTTTTTTCCTTTACTACTATATTCACCTCCTCGCACCACCATTCACTACCCTTTCTTCTACACTTTCCTCCCACCCTCCTCACCCCACATACATTCCTTGCACTTTCTACCAATACCGCCTTAAACCTCCCCCACTTCTCAAAATATATATATATATATATATATATATATATATATATATATATATATATATATATATATATATATATATATATATATATATATATATATATATATATATATATATATATATATATATATTGTGATGCATTTTTTCATTTGCATCATCATCAAAATTGACATCCGCATGGAAAACTGTATCCGCACTTTCAAAAATTCAACATCCACATCCGCTCTCAAAAATTCAACATCCGCATCTGCACTTTCCATAATTCAACATCTGCATCCACCCCGCATTTTTGAAAATTCAATATCCACATCCGCACTTGATGAAAATTCTCTACCAGCATCCACATCTGCAAATGAGAAAAAATGACATCTAATCCATCACTAATGTATATATATATATATATATATATATATATATATATATATATATATATATATATATATATATATATATGGACTGACCGGAACTGGAGTTCTGACCAGGGTTGCCTAAAATTTGTAAAGAGGTCAAAAGCACTGAAATTTTAGGTTAAGAAAATTAGATATAAATTTAATTGAGGCTTATTAATTGTGAGGAAGGAGGAATAGAATAACCAACATTCACTTAAATTAATAATTATATGCATTTTCTCTGAAAAAATTTCAGAAAATTACATCTTTTGTATACTAAAAGTTTTAAAAAAAAGTACAAAAAATTTTTTAAAAATTTTTTTTGATTCACAATAGTGATTCAACAGGTTTACCTAGGTAAGACCCTATGATAAAATTTGAGAAAATGTAAGATATAAAATTATTAATATAACCTGCATTTTTACATATCATTGCTATTTTATTGTTGTGTATCAAATTTGTATCATTTAGCTACATTATATCAAAATTATTATTTTGTTTATACTTTCAGGCAATATGACTAAAAGATCAGCTTCAGCAGTATGGGAGTACTTTACAATGTTTCAGGATAGGCTCGAGATAGCTAAATGTAATATCTGCAGTCAGAAAATAAGAAGTAAAAAATTTTCAACCAAATCTTTATGGGGCATCTAAAATTTAAACACAAAGATGAACATTCACTAGCTGAAAAGGAGCGGTCAAAAGAAACATAAAAGAAAAAGAAAATATTGAAAAAACAAGAAAAAAATCTTAATTTTCTTAGATTTTGTTTGAAATTTTTTTTTATTACTTGACTGATTGAGCTGAAACTTTCAGGGTATATGCACTTTTTCTCGAAGTTCTGGGTTGATTTTGAGAATTTGTCTGAGTTTATTAATAGCGGATTGAAAGTTATTTTGACACAAAGTTGAAAAAAAATGTATAGTGGGGTCAAACCACTGGTCCATATAAGCTGAAAATTTAACTGAATAATCTTAGCCCCAATTTATTGCACTAGTGGGAACAGATTTTTGATTTCACATCTAGAAAAAAAGTTATAAGCACTTGAAAAATATTTGCAAAAATCATACCCTTCCAGAGAAAAAAATTATTTAAAAACACTACCTACTAATTTATTTATTTTTGGATATTTTTAAGAGGGACAGGGAAACAACTTTTATTAAGTTCTTTATTAAATGATATTTGTTTGATGAGAGATATAGTCTCTCAAACTTTGGGAATTTTTTTAATTTGGTCAAAAATGACATTTCTAAGTGCCTATATCTCGAAACCAACGAATTGCATCGAAAAAAGTATACACCTACGAAAAATAAGAAATGCTGAAGTTGTATTTTTTTTTTTTTTTTTTTTGTCAGAAAGGTTTTTTTTTTTTTTTTTTTTTTTTCAAAAAAAAACTTTTTTCCAATAGTTAGTCAGTTTTTGGCTTGTAACATTTTTCCTATAACTCTGGAAACAAAAATTTTTTAAAAGCTTTTGTATCTCATAAAATTCTGAATATATAGTTCAAATTTCAGGTCATTCCAAAAAGTGGTTTGGTTTGAAAAAGGAACATAGGAACATAGGAAAAATAGAGACAGTTAGAAGCCACAAGGGCCTATCGAGACTGTCCCAGTCCAAACAAATATTAACTATCAATACTAATACATGCACAAAGACTAGGTCTGTCCTATCCCTAGTTATCAGTTTACTCATGCAAAGAT
>SEYY01001208.1:22330-77330 GCA_009176605.1 Armadillidium nasatum
TCCGTATAAAGTTTTAAAATTCACAAACAATACTGTATAATTGAAAAGAATGGAAGAACAGAGGTGGAAAACCTAAGGAATATAAAGGCATATTATCATATAGAGACTTAGATGGAATGAATTGCTTTCAGAATGAGGATGCAGTAATAATAATTATATTACAGGAACAAAAATAGTATTAAAACCAATCAGTATCGTATGTAATTAGTGTTACTATTCAGATATTAGATCCTTAATACTAAGATTGATTTTTTCTTATCCTCTAACTTTGGCAGTTTAAAACATCCTTCCTTTCTGTTTTCCTTTGCATTATTGTAATTAGTATGTAAGAGGGACAAAGGCAGGGAAAATTCTTAAGTACCAGTTATAGTTAAGAATTTCCAGACTCTGGGATCACCACTGTATTGAAATGAAACACAACCCCTCAAACTTATATCAGGTGATATTAAAACCGAACGTGATTGGTCAATTCGAAAGGAGTGAGGGCGTAAGGAGGAAGGCAGAAGAGATAGTGAGACCATAACTACGTGCCTAGGAAGGTGTATTGAAACACAGCTATCCAAAAGAAAGCAAAAGGCTTGTTATAAAGGGAATGAAGTGGGTTTGAAGTGCTTTAGATTCAATACTTATGAAGTGAATGCTCATAAACTGTAGAATTTATGATTATTAACCTTGCCTAAGTCCTGTGTAGTGAAGATAGATTATTAATTAAGGAGATGAACAATTGACTGTGCTGTACTATTAGGCTTAAGAAATAAACATAATAAGTGAGCAAAGCTATTCTTAACCCTATACTTCTTAATATACCGTGCAATTGCATAATATATATATATATATATATATATATATATATATATATATATATATATATATATATATATATATATATATATATATATATATATATATGCAAAATTATGGTCTTGCTTAAGATGCCTATGTAGCCCTAAGGTCGGTTGATGGCTTAGGGTATGAAGGCCAGGCCTAGAAATTCGGTTATAAAATAAATTTTTTTTCTTACCTTTTTCTTTTTCAGTAGAATTTATTAATTATATTAAAAATATTCGGTTTATTAAAATTTTTATTCTTCTTAATATATTTTATTTATTTATTTATGCACAAGTTTACAAACGTGTTGTTTTACAGGCTTTTAGTTTCAGAATGACGCTATCAACATCGATATCGATGTGGGCATGTACGATATCGATATACTCGATATCGTCCCTTTTATATCGATATCATTTTAAATTATATATAAAAAAACCAATTATCATCAATACAATTTTACTCCAAGATGGTGACACCCAGAGAATGAATTTCCAAGTAATCAGGTTACTTGGAGATTCATACCTGAATACCCAACCTACTACATAAATTTTTTTTTTAGAATAGTTAATTGGAAGAATTAGTGGAAATGAAAGCAGTAGAGGAAACTTATTCTAACAAAATAGTATACCTTAAAAATTTTTAAAAATGTACAAATGAAAAATATAAAAAAAAACTATTTTTTTTTTTTTTTAATATACATTTTTATATAGCACCTTTAATTTATTTATCACATTTTCATAATTCATCACTTTCATTACTTAAAGACCGTGAACTCAATACCCACCCTAGAGTGAAAAAAAAAAATTAAATTTAAAAAAAAAAATTTTTTTTTCAGGGTTTTATAGTACATTCTCTTCTGATTCTAAATATGCAATTAGATTTTTAAAATTCGTTATAGTCTCCCTTAAAAAGCTTTGCCAGTTCAAGGTCATTTGGACTTTAAATTAGCGACATCTGGCAATTATAAAAAAAAATGAAATTTTAAATTTTAAATCTTTGTTTTTTCTTACAGATTTATAGAGAATAATAAGCTGATTCCAAATCTGTAATTAGTTTTTCTTAATTCTAAATAGTTTTCGAGATATGACCACTAAAACTTGTGGAAAAATCCATTGTAATTTGATCTCTTTTGTGGGCGTGGTTTTCTCCTTTTTTTTTTTTTTTTTATTCGTCCGAGTAAAATGTTTGCTAAAAAAAAACTTCTCGATCGATTTCTTTCAAACTTTTTTTAAATGAACTAGAGATAGTTGGAGGAAGATATCTACGTAGTTTTATAGACCAGAATAATGCGGTTCTATTAGGGTAATCATAAATATATCAAAATTTGACCAAAAAAAAAAAATTTATAATTTTATCTTGCTTCAACATAGAAGAATATGGTAACGCCAAGGCGTATATCATTGGTTGATACCTTTTCGGAGAGCTACAAATGTTCTCAAACGTTTAAAAGAAAAAGCAAAGAAAAATTGAAAATTAAATATTTTACGAAATATTTCGTGAAAAAAGTCGGAAAAATACAAGGACTGTAGGGTCCCCCCCAAAAAAAAAGGGGTCGATCGATTTTCTTCTTTCTCAAAATAATGATAGATAAGGGTTAGATCTTTAAATAAGCACTCGCTCCATAACATTGAAAGCTTTATTTCCTGTGAGTTCAGGGTCCCCTTAAACTAAAATATGGTTTAATATTAATAATATTTTCGCATTGAACTTTATTATTCTTTTTTATGTAAACATTATTACCGGAAAATTTTACAATGGGATAGGGACCATGGTATACTGCTTCTAGTTTGTTCCTGCCATATTGTTGGTTTTTTACAAGAACAAATTTCGCATCTTGTAAGTTCTTTGGGACATATATTTTTGGATTTTTGGCAGAAAATTCTGGAGATAGAGGGAGTCCCAAAAATAATTTCAATTTTTCTGCGTATGTTTTTATTGAAAGTGGGATTGAGGACTCAACTTGCTCTATTAAAGCTCCAGGGAAGGAGGGATTTTGACCCATCATTAATATAGCAGGTGTTATTCCTTCTGAGTTTAATGGGGCAGTTCTTAAACATAACAACACTAGGGGGAGGAGATCCAACCAATAATTTTGAACATCTTCCAACTCATCCGACAGTATGGCTCTAAGAGACCTCAATAATGTTCTATGAGAGTTTTCAATGAGTCCATTACTCTGAGGAGTATAGGCAGAAGTAAAGTTATGTCGGGATCCTAACTCCTCACAAACACTTGCAAATAAATCAGAAATAAATTGTCCACCACGATCCGAAACATAAGTTCCTACCACTCCAGCTATGGGCAAGAACTCCCTTGTAATTATCTCCACAATTGCAGAGGTTTCTATGTTTTTCAAGGGGAAAGCAAAGAGATAGCGAGAAAATCTATCAATTAAAGTTAAAAGATATTTATAATTTTTACATGCAGGCATTTTAAGAATATCTATATGAACCACCTGAAATTTTGCCGAAACTGGCTGGTAAGATTCATATGGTGGGCTTATCTTGCGTAACGATTTAGATCTCTGACATGAATCCAACTTAGAACAAACTGCTTTGTGTATTTTTGCATATCCTTCCATACAAAGCGTTTCCTAAGAGATGCCAGAGTTTTCTTGACTCCAAAATGCCCAAGTGAATGCGAATAAGAAATAACAGGTATAATGAAAGATTCAGGAACAAAAACACGAGGTGAAAGTGGAATAGATTCATCGACAACCAAAGACAGTAGGTCATTTTTATAATAATAGTTTTGCTTGGTCAGCTTGATTAGTATTTTCTTGCTTGTTTAAATATTTTTGAAGTCGCACATTTGTTTCTTGTACTGTTTGAAGTTCTTTATAATCAATTTTACACTGAAATAGTTTGAGCACTTCAATGGATGAAATATCGAAAATAGATGACAGTGAATGACAGTCATCCTCTATTAAAGAATCCTGCTGTGGAGAAAGCTCTGGTGTGACCAATGCTTCATCGCAGATTGCTTCAGGAAGGACTTCTGAGACAGTGTCTCTCTTCCAAGTTGGAGTGAATGGCTTGTTGCATCTGCATTTTCTGCAGTATTTGAAGGAGCTGGTAATTTCAGTGAACTTGCAGTTGGCTGCTCTGCAGGATTTCTGCTCAAATAATCAGCCATTATATTCTCTTCAGATTTAATATGAGTTATGTTCAAATCATATTCAGACAAGAAAGTTAGGTAACGCTGCTCCCTTGCAAGCAAGTGATTAGCATCAGTCTCTTTTTTTAAGTGACTGTGTGACTGAGAGATTGTCACAAAACACATCTATCCTTTCGTCCTTCTACGATATGTTGAAATTTTTTTTACAGTTTTAACCAAGGCAAGGAGTTCCTTGCTAAAAATACTATAGCTCATTTCAGTTGGGTTTAATTTATAACTATAAAATCCAAGTGGAACAGTTTTTTCATTTTCGGTCGAAACTACTACACCAGCCAAGGCTGTCTGACTGGCATCTGTGAAAATTGATATTTTGGCACTATTAGAAGGAAATCCCAAAGGTGTAGCATTTTTAAGAGTCCATTTTGCTAGATTAAATGCTTCTTCAGCCTCAGGATTCCATTTTACTCTCCTTTGAGAGTATGAAGCACCTTTTAGAAATGAAAGAAGAGGAGAAATAATATTAAAAATTCCAGGAAGAGAAGATCTGAAATAGTTTATACTTCCCAAGAAAGAACGTAGATTTTTAACAGTCTTAGGTTTTGGAACGTTTAATATAAAGACTTTTATCCTCACTAGGAAGCATAAAACCTTCCGACACATCAAAACCAAGATATGTAACTTTTGGTTGGGCAATTTTGCACTTATCTGCACTTAGTTTTAAATTAAAATAATTTAACCTATCAAAAACCATTTCTAAGACTTTTAAATGCTCCTCATGAGTTGGAGTAGCAATTAGGATGTCATCAATATAGATGAAAATATTAGGAATATGAGAAAGAATTAAGGAAATATATTTAGTGAAACTTGTTGAACTAGAATGAAAACCTTCAACTATACTGTTATAAGAAAAACTACCATATGGAGTATTAATTGTTAAAAACTTTCTACAATCGAGGTGAACTTTTAAATTATAGAAGGCCTTCTTGAGATCAAGGACAGAAAACACTTTTGCACCAGCAAGTATGTTTGAAAAATCCCCTAAATTTGGTAAACTAAAATTGTCACGAACTGCTCTTTTGTTAAGAAGTCTCAAGTCAGCTACAATGCGAACTCCACCTGAAGGTTTTGGCAAAACGGAAATTGGAAACCCCCATGGTGAATGTGAAGGAGATAAGACCCAAGCATTAACTAACCTGCCTATCTCCACTTTAGCTTTGTCATATAGGCATGTCGAGATTCTTCTGCTTTTTATATTTATTGGAGGTCCTCTTACCTCAAATTTATATGGGACTAACTCTTTTAAGGCCTCATACTCTGCGGGTGTAAGGGGAAATTTTAACACTTTATTTTTATATTCACTGCTATCACTATTATTTATATTACTTCTATTTTTACCATTACTTTTAATTTTATTATCATTATTATACCTAAAGGAAGAATTGTTTATATTGCTACCCCCAGCATTATTTTTACTATTAACTATATTTTCATTTACCATTGTACTACCATTATTACATAACTCTGAGCAATCATGTAAATATATGTCAGTAAATAATTCCTTAAAATTAAATAATAGATTAGAGTAAAGAGAAGGCGCGGAAGGCAATTTGGGAGATAGAGTAACATTAACAAAATGATCAATTCTTTTTATGGGCACAGACTCTACATCATTTCCTACAATTACATCACATGAGCTCCTTGTCTGAGCATCAATAATTTTATGGTTACTAAAATCTATTAAAAAATTATACTTTTGAAAAAAATCCATTCCTAAAATATTACTAATTACATCACAGATTAAGAACGTATGTTCATAATTTCTACGCAATAAAAAATTTAAATTTTTTGTTTTAACATCATAATAGTTTATTTGAGTACCATTAGCAGCAGTAAGAAAACCAATAGGTTCTTTTTATATTCTGCTGAAGCCTTAATAATGGATACTGTACTTCCACAGTCGATCACATATAACTCTTTAGAGTTAGCATCAAAAATATGGTAGAGACTGTTTAATTGTAGATTGGGTTTGGACATATTTAAAACATTCATAATTTTTGGAGTCATTGTACCCTTATAAAAATTTGCATTTTCAACTGGCATCGCAGTATATTTGCAAAGAGCTGATGGCTCTTGCTCAAAGACTGGCCTTTCACCATGTTGATAATGCATATTTTTATTTTTAAAACTATTATATTGAGAACAATGCTCAAGTTCACTAGACTGAGATACTCTTTCGTTTAAAACAGATGGTTTTAAAGCAGTAGTAGCAATCGCATTCCCATGAAGTTGAACATTGTTATACTTTGTATTATTTATATAATTATGAAATGGATTATTATCATTATTTGTAATTGTAAAAACCTCATTTATAAGGGGGTAGTTTCTTCCTTTTTCCTTTCTTAATTTTTCATTTTTAATATATGCAACTTTATCACTAAATATTGTACACTTCACATTTTTATAAAATTGCACTTTTAATTTCCTTTTTGGGGGTCTGTTAGCCCCTATTATTAGTTTCCCTGAGTGGTTGAAGATGGTCCTGACATTGAAAGTTGGGCTTCCCTGGGTGCCCATCGACAACTACCTCCTTGGCATCTTGTAGCTGTTTCTCGAAACTCGTAATGATAGTAGCAAAGAGCACCTTCTGGCCTATATCTTGAAAGTGATCTGCCCCTATCTAAGTAGCCTCTTGTTCGACTATTTTCAAGTCTCGTTACTCTTATATCCATCTTATGAAACTGTGTTGAAAGGTCGTCTACTTTTTTAATAACCTCTGCAACTTGAGTGGAAAGTTTAGTCACTTCGCGGGCAAGGAAAGAAATTGAAGGTGGAGGTGTGAGTTCTCTGGTTCTTGTAGCAAAAGGGGCTATGGCATTGACAGATTCATTGCGATAATGGTGTGCTGCAATTCTGCTTCTGCGACTCAGATATTTATCAGCAGCGTCGGCCATTTTAAAAATTGATAGATCTCCTGTTAATACTTCCAGCATTGCTGCTGTGTCTTCAGGTAATACTTGTAAAAACATTTCTTTTGCGACCGTTTCATTATTTGTTATCATGCTTTCGAATGCAGAATCTCCAAGCGACAGCCTTATTCTGTTTAAATATTCAGATGGCTTTTCTCCAGGCTTCAATTTCTGTTGAAATAAGTCCTCAACTCTTTCCCAAGCCGAAGGTGAATAAGTAGCTTTCAAAACTTTTTTCAATTCCTCATAAGTATTTGCGGTTATAGGTGGTTGAATTTGAGATATAATGACAGATGGCAAAAGGGATCCCATCAGTTGGATTCTCTCGATAGGTTTATTCACAAAATAAAGCTGGTATAACCATTCCACTTTCTGTAACCACTTCTCAATGTCTCTCATCGAATTTTGGCAAATCTTGGGTAGTAAGGGTTTTCCTATTTTGAGGTGACGGACTTCTGGAAGTTGAACTTTCACTGGAAGAACTTCTTTCTAAAGTTCATTGAATTGGCCTTTCGGTTTCTCTGTTATTAGTTTCATTAGCCCGTACTTCATTATCAACTTCAACTGAAGTTATAGAAATGCCCGAAGTAGAAGGTTCTAAAATGTTGTTATTGTTATGCCTATTTCTATTTCTCCTTGATGAAGGCATCGTAGAAATTTGTTATTGCTGTACTATTTATGTTTTGCTATGCAGGAATTTTTTTTTTTTTTTTTTTTTTTTAAGTCAAAATTCCTCAATAGTGCCTTATTTATTTGGTTTGACTGTAGGAACACTCGGCTATCCTTGATTGTATATAGTTTCCAATATAGCACCCATATATGTACTTATTTATTTTAATTATTATTAATTGTTTTCGAAAGTTACTTAAATGTTATTTTATTTTATTATATATAAAGGTTTACTAATTCGCTGTCACTTATAAATCACGGTTCATTTGATACACTGATAAACTTAAAAATTTATTTATTTATTTATTTTTTTTTAAGGGCACTAGGCTAAAGTATCACCATGTAAGTTTTATAGAATAGCTTAGCTTAGCTTGCTTATTTTCAGGTGTATTTTCATAAAATGTCTATTAATTTCTACACAAAAGAACAAAATGCTGCATAAAGACCAGTTTACCAGGCTAGGCTAGAATTTCTATAAATTCATTATTTATTTATATATTTATTTCTGTTATTATTACTGTTTTCAAAATTTATTTAAATGTTATTTTATTTTATTAAATATCACTTTACTAATACACTGTCACTATAAGTCACTTTTTGTTTTATTTTAATGATGAAAACTTTAAAAAAAAAATTTTTGAGTACCTAAAGTACACAATTACCAATATTCCGTGTTATAGGTTAGAGTCCCTTTGTTTCTATCTTATTTTTAATTCCAGGCCTAAAGGAATTTAAATTATCATAAAAGTACTATTAATTTTTGAAAAAAAATGAATTTTTTTTGTTCAATTTTATGGGAGAGCTAAATCCTGCATAATGACCAGCTTATAGGCTAGAGTTGGCAATTCCAGATGTAGGCCTAATAGACTTTTAAAATATTCAGAAAGTTTCTATTATTTCTTCTTAAACTGTCAATTTTTTATTTAAATTTTATATCTGCTTAGTTTATTTTACTATGATTTATAATTTCTTCACGAAAATGCTCTCCTTTATGCACGCTACAGCTCTAGGCCCTGGAACAATTTATGTATTTGATTTTATTTATTTTTCTTATTCAAAAAACTTCCTATTTATTTCTTTATTCTTTTATATTGGTGTTCTGCCACATTAAAAAGTCACCACTTACAAAAATAAAGTCTTGCATAAGATGGCTAAGTAGCTCTATGGTCGGTAGATGGCTTAGGGTATGAAGGCCAGGCCTAGAAATTCGGTTATAAAATAAATTTTTATTTCTTACCTTTTTCTTTTTCAGTAGAATTTATTAATAATAATATTAAAAATATTCGGTTTATTAAAATTTTTTATTCTTCTTAATATATTCTATTTATTTATTTATGCACAAGTTTACAAGCGTGTTGCTTTACCGGCTTTTAGTTTCAGAATGACGCTATCAACATCGATATCGATGTGGGCATGTACGATATCAATATACTCGATATCATCCCTTTTATATCGATATCACTTTAGATTATATAAACAAAAACTAATTATCATCAATACAATTTTACTCCATATATAATAATATATATATATATATATATATATATATATATATATATATATATATATATATATATATATATATATATATATATATATATATATATATATATATATATATATATATATATATATATATATATATATATATATATATATATATATATATATATATATATATATATATATATATATATATATATATATATATATATATATCACAGAAAAAGGAAGAAACTAACAAGAACCTAGTATAACACCCCAGACAAACGGGAAAGTATGGTTTCCCCAAAGGTAGGATCTTTGGTCCTGTTTTAAATTACGTAAGAATATTTTGTTGCATAAATCTTTTCCAAGACCTACCTTGATTATTGTCAGTTAACAACAGGTTTCTTGTTCATTTTTCTTTCCAAGGAAATTATCAATTCAACCGTCGTGTTAGTAGTTATATAAAGACAGAACTTAAAGACTTTTATTTGAAAAAGAAAACTTAATGTATAAGTAATTAGTTTGTGTTAAGAGAGAACAGAAGATTTTATTTCCATTATAGTGAAAAATACTAATCTATCTTGCCCGAATAATTATTTAGAACTAGGGTTTAAATTTTCAACTTGATTACATTTGTGATTAAACTTCTCAGAAGACTTCCTTGTAATTTTTAAGAGTTGTCCAAATATTAATGGTATTATTATTATTCTTATTGCATAATATAATCGTTATTTGTAAAAAAAAAAAAAGGTATACTTGTGTTACCTGAGGTGGTCTTTTGGAAGATTGATGTATATATATATATATATATATATATATATATATATATATATATATATATATATATATATATATATATATATATATATATATATATATATATATATATATACAACATTTGATTTATATTGGGTGAAATTGCTAAAATTTTAGTTTTTGATAAAAATTTTTGAATTATTTATTAGGATTATAGTTTATTCTTTAATAATATTTTTAGTATTATTATTGGTATATTATTGTTATTATTTTATATTATTATTATTATTATTATCATCGTCATACTTTATCATATTTTATCATTATCATTATTATTTTATTATCATATTTTATCTTCAGTATTATTTTTTTGTATTCTCATTTATTTCATTAAATAATAATTATTTATTTAATAAAAATCAGTTATTGTTATTTGTAGATATTTATTGTTAGGGTAAAATTTTTTGTCATTATTCTAAAAAGAAACAACTCAAAGGATCCTTTGATATAGGTATTTATAAATATTAAGAGCATTTTCATCTATATTTATTTTGGTTAGGATTTTTGTTGTATGTATGTTTCCTTGTTGTTAATATATTTTTACTCATAAGAGAATTATTTACCTTGGTAAAGTTTATATGGTTTTGGTTACAAATTATTTTTTACGACGAGTGAGAAGACTCTTGTGGTGAGTAGTTTTTTTTATTTTTTTTTGTTTGGCCAATCGTATTTTAAGTTCTAATACTAATAATAGTAAATTTTACATTCAGCAATAGGATCGCCGGTTTTCCCTGGGAGATGAATAAATTTTCCCCAAATTTTTGATATTAAGAAGAGTCACTTGCTCATCTCTATCCAGAGATACAAAACACAAGTCCTCTTCTGATAACCGGAACTCATCGTCTATCAAGTGGTGAGTACTCCTGTCTTGTGTGGTGGTAATATACCACAACATAATTGGTAGCAGAGCGTAGTTTCCTTTTGGGGGGGCTGGCTCTGTTGCTGAGTGTTCTGTCACTCTCTTTGGCATTTTTTTGGGGAGTTGTATTCCCACCTATTCAATCTTGAAATTGCTCACCACAATGACTGACAATATGACTTCTCATGACGACATGAATTCCCAATTAGACAATAATAAGGCCCCAATTTCAGATGCAAATCCTCCTAACCCTCCAAATTCGAATTCCCAAATATTGAATGGCTCTAATAATGTTTCTATTGATGCACAAACATTTCATACCCTAATTCAACAGAATACCAACTTAATGCAGTCTATGACCTCTTTGATGCAAACTCTTTCATTAGATCGTAAACCTAAGGTGATCCCTCCTGGAAAGTTTCGAGTAAATTCCGGTGAAACTTTAATTCAATTTTTCTCCCGGTTTGAGGCATATAGTGCTGCAATGTATCCCGGGTCTACAGAAGGTATGGTTCCGTTGTTGGGCTCCCATTTGGATGGCACCACATTGGAGGTGTATAAGATTATTTCCCATACTTCTATGGAGTATGAGGAGGTAAAACAAAGAATGTTGCAATGGTTCAGAGAAGAGTTAGAAAAGGAATTCAAGGTGGATGTGGAAAATTTCACAGACGCTGTATTGAAGGAAAATGAAGCAATTCCCCTTTTTGCTTTGCGACTAGTGGGACTTGCACAAAGGGCTTTCCCTGGAAATGACGTAACAAAGATGCCAATAGTAAGGCAGAAATTTTTGAAAAGCTTGCCCTATGAAGTGAAACAACAAGTGGATAATACTTTGATGGCAATAGAAACATCTTTGGTATTGCAGATTCCATGGGAACGATTAGTAGCCATAGTTGATAGTAGTTTCTCTAATAGGGTACAACAGGAAAAGGGTGTTACAAGTGGGAACATCCCAGATTTAGTGGACCCAGGATCAACATTCCCGAAGAGTGGTGAGGTCTCTTTAAGAACTTGTTGTTGTCATCAGCTGACAGCAGAAAGAGGGAGTTGTTCTGGGAGACAATCAGCTGTCCAAGCCCAGATACCAGCTCGGAATGTTCAGCCACAACAGACGATCCGAATGCAACAACCATTATACCCAAGTCATGATACTTATGTTAATGGTGGAAGACGAAGTATATCAACATGGTCACGTGGAACATCAAACAGGAGGCCTAATAATAATTATTCACAGTCCTGCGCTCATTGCAAAAAGTCAGGACATACCATGAGTCAATGCAGAGCACGACCATTGTGTCGGTATTGTGGGAAAAGAGGCCATTTGTATGAAGACTGTTACCTAGCCCAAAACCGATGTCTACATTGTAAAGAACTTGGCCATTTAATAGCAAACTGTCCCATCAGGAATAATGATCAACTAAAGTGTCCCTTTTGTGAGGGAGATCATTTGGGCAAAGACTGTCCTCAGAGACAGGAAAGCCGCCCTCAGGGACAGGAAAACCGTTCCCAGAGGCAGGAAAACTGCTAAGCTCCAACGGGGAAGACCTCCTGTTGGAGAATACAGAAGAGTCAAGAATGATGGAAAATTTAGAGGAGAAGCCTGGAGGGTCTCAGGAAATCTCTCAACAGATACAAAATAATGAGGAATATATTGAAAATCAGCAACCTGATGATGATCCTGATATGTTTCAATTTAATCAACTACCAGTTTTCCAACTCAATAACATTCAAACTGAGAATGAACAAAATGGGGAGATTGATGATGAGTTGAATCCTGAGGAAGTTATTTCTTATAAAATAATCAAAGCACCTGAAGAAACTTTGGTGTTACAGGTTTTCATCGTGGACCAGCCTCAGATAAATGACTGTACCGCTTTTGTAGATACAAGAGCCAAAGTAAGTCTCATATCAGCTCGATTTTTTAATGAATTAGATCATGAGAAATCTCCACTGAAGAGTACCGCCTATCGAAGCGTCGAAGGAATTGGAAAGGTTAAGTTCCCTGTTATAGGGGAAGTCATCATTGCTTTAAAATTATCAGCAAATTATACATTAAGATTGAGCAGGTACATCATAGTACCTGATCAGGTTGTTGAGTATGATCTGGTGTTGGGATATGACATATTAAAAAGAGAACATCTATTGCCAGATCTCTACGAGAGAGAATTAGTATTACGACGCGGGAATCATGTGCAGACTGTAGCAGTGGATAGAAGGATAAAGAAAATCTTTAAAATGGAATGTATGTTGACGGAAAGTGTTGTATTAAAACCAAAGGAGTATGGAACTGTTGAAATTCAAGCAGGGAAATTGATAGATGCAGATCAAATAGTTTTAGTAGAATCAAACACGGGATTGCCCAATAAAGTAAGTATTGAACCAGCAGTAGTGAAATTTAAAGGAATAAAGCAATTTTATTGGCAAGAAATGATGACGACAAACCAAAGAGGTTAAAGAAAGGGTCGATGGTTGGGGAGATTGAAATCCTAAGAAGAAAATCTCTCAATTAAGTTGGTGGAGCTGGATGAGGCTGAATCTAGAGAATGTCATGAGTGGACGGCTGAGAAAATTCATCAGGCCTTCCGATTGGAGGAATCAAATGTTACCTCGGAACACCAGGAACAATTGGTCCAACTTTTGAGTAGATTTCCATCTGTTCTGAGTTCTGGGGACTCAGATGTTGGTTGCACCAGTGTAATCAAGCACATAATAGAGACGTTGACGGAAGAGCCGGTTCAAGTTCCCGTCAGGCGCCTTTTTTAAGGGAAATTGAAGAAAATTGCAAAAAGATGGAGGAGGAAGGAATTATCAGGAGAAGTAAATCTCCATATTCGGCTCCAGTGGTCCCCATCAGAAAGAAGGATGGAACGATTCGTCTATGTATAGATTATCGGGAGCTCAACAAGATCACCAAAGGAGATAGCTTTCCAATCCCAAATTTAGTAGATATGCTCTTTAGTTTACAAGGGATGAAATTTTTCACAACTATCGACCTTGTGAAGGGCTATTACCAGGTGGAAATGGAGGAAACCAGTATAGAGAAAACTGCATTTACCACCCCATTGTCTCACTTAGGATGCCATTCGGGGTCAAAAATGGACCCGCAACTTTTCAGAGAGGCATGAGATTTGCCTTGGCACACATCCCTTGGAATGAATGCATGGTTTATTTGGACGATGTCCTTATCATAAGTGAAACCTATAAAAAACATCTGGAGATATTGGAAAAGGTTTTGAGAGCATTCGAAGATACAGGATTTAAGATCAAACCATCTAAGACCTTCATGCTAAGAAAAGAGGTGCAGTATCTGGGACATATGGTTTCAGAAAAAGGGATGATTCCGTTAGACTCGAGTTTGCAGGGCATCATGAAGTTCCCCGTCCCTAGGACCATAAGACAGTTGCGACAGTTCCTGGGGATGATAAATTTTTACAGACGGCATATTCAAAATTGTTCGGTGGTGGCTAAACCCTTATTTGAATTGCTAGGAAATAAGACTTTGAAATGGAACGAAGCATGTCAGAATGCCTTTGAGTTATTAAAAAAGGCACTTATCGAACCACCAGTTTTATCATATCCAGATAGGTCGAAAGGTGCTCAACCACTTAAACTATATGTAGATGCTTCTGATGTTGGAGCCGGAGCTTGTCTGGCCCAAGACCAGCAAGGAGAAGAAAGACCTATAGCTTTTATTTCTACCACCTTTTCAAAAGCCGAGAGAAGATATAGTACAACTGAGAAAGAGGTGGCAGCCATACGTTGGGCAGTAAAATCTTTGAGGCCTTTCTTGTATGGTATAAGAATCATCATTCACACAGATCATAAACCTCTGTTATTTTTATATAATATGCCGTTAGTAAACCCACGAGTTGCCCGCACTCTAGAAGAGTTAAACGATATTGATTACGAATTGAGATATATTCCTGGGAAAGAAAACATAGTGGCAGACGCATTGTCTAGATCACCTGAGGAACAGATTCTTGAAGATCAAAGTGTACAAAAAGCAAATGAAATCCCTAAAGGATTTACAGAAATGAAGATGCCAGGAGGAGGTGATTCCCTTTTCTGTGCCTTTTCAACTTGGTTGTATGGAACTCCTGATCAGCATCAGAAAGTGAGGGAAGTGGTGATACAAGAACTCATGGAAAATCGTGTGAAGTATGGATTGCCTACTGGTAAGAATGCCCGTCACTTAACAAAAATACTACAACTCATGAAGAATGTGGGACAGTTTCCACTTACAAATGCTATACATGCTTTTGTGAACTTACATGGAATACAGGTTTACATATATTATGGAGATTCTAAGCCCTTAAAATTTGGGAACCCCTCTGAAAGGGGCATATGTCATGTACTTTGTTTAGGGGCATCCATTATAATCTTTTAATGCAGTTTCAAGCATGCTCTGAAGAAAAACAGACAAAGGCACATCAAGTTGTCCCATTAAAATTCCAGGAGTTTTGTCTGTTGGATGAATCTATGGAGGAACAGGAGACCGAAACTCGAGTATTAACGGGAATTACTAGTAAAGATCAAACTACCAGTCAGCAGAGTGGTGGGGAGGAAGGCATCACTTTGAGAGTACATCAAATAAGAGTAAATGAAGAAGACATAATAAATCCGTTGGATATTGAAGATAGAGATTTAGACCGAATACAGGATCAGGATCCAACTCTGAAGCGCTTAAAACGAGCTATATTGAGAAATTTGCCATTTGTGGGAATATTGAAACCATTTGCAAGATCTCACAAATATATCTATTTGCGGGATAATCGATTATTAAGGGAGATGCACACAGGAGATTTCGCATTAATAGTGCCACATGAATATCTAACAAAGATATCCATCAGAGCACATTGGAGTTTTGCTCATATTGGAAGACACAAGCTTTATTCACTGTTGGTCCAACGACTTTGGCATCCTAAAATAAATAACATCTGTGCAGATATTACATCATCTTGTTATAAATGCCAAGCTTATAAAATCTCTAATATAATATTTGCACCTCCAACTTTAAAAATAGCTACATCGCGACCTTTTGAGTTGGTGGCTATGGACTTGATCCAGTTTCCACGATCATCACGTGGAAATCAATATGCAGTAGTAATGGTGGACCATTTTACAAAGTGGGTATCTGCCGTACCCTTGAGAAATAAACAAAGTTCTTCGGTTGCCAGTGCATTTAAACAAAACATATTACCCTTCCTTCCTAAGCTTCCTGAGCGGTTGTTGACAGATAATGGAAGAGAGTTCATCGGCCCTGAATTTGAAGGATTGTTGCGAGATCAAGAGATTAAGCATGTGCTGACTACTCCATATACACCAGCTTCTAATGGAGCAGTGGAAAGGGTGAATAGAACCCTTAGTCAGTATTTGAGAATGGCTATTACTAGTCCGTCTTTGTGGGATGAAGAACTTCCCCAAGTCGTGTTGGTTTATAATCATACAGTTCATTCGGAAACAAACATGACCCCATGTGAAAATATTTTAAAGAGAGCACATACTTTACATACAGGTCTTCCTTTGCCAAAAATAGATCAATATTGGGGTGAAGGACATTATCGATTTGAACCTTTCGATTTGGATCAGTTGGTGGGGCTTAAGGTCCAATTGCCGGGTGATCTCACTCTTAATAAATTTAAACCACGTTATTATGGGCCGTATAAAGTCATTCAGATCCAAGCCAATAATGTGACTTATATCCTTGAAGCGGTTAAAACTGGAAAACAATATAGAGCCCATCACAGGCAATTACGAAAATGGAAGGTACCTCCAGATTATTTACGAAATGACCCAATCTTTCAACAATATGCAATGAATTTGGATGATGAAGTACTACCAGCAAGTCAAGGTGAAGAACCCTTAGAGGAAGAAGAAGTAGAAGAAGTTAGATCGACTGAGAATGAATTTGAAGAACTTGAGGAGGAGGAATCTCTCTTTGAGGGATTCACTGTTGGATAAGGAGAAATTGAATATAGTAAAAGATAAATTATTAGCTATTACCAAAGTCCAAGAGACTTTACTTGCATTAGTGAGAAATTCTCCAGGGTGGCCGCCAAGATCATAGTGATAATCTAGAAAACCCAGAAATAGAAAACCACTCTGGAATTGGTGCTAATAATGAGGAGGAATTAAACTCGTATTTACAGTGGGACACATCTGACTTGTTGGAGGAAGCTGAAAGGAGATGGGAAATGTCGCAGGCCATGATTCTGCCGACCTCAGTAGTGAATCGTGAGTCATTACCTTTTGAATTGAATACTTTGGAACCAAACTGGTTTTCAACACCTAGGGTGTACACAGGAAGTGAAGATTGAAGATGAAGAAGAAACACCATTAGTAAGTGAAAATAGAGGATCATCTCAGTCTAATAGTTTATCCTTTGAGGGATTTGATAAAACTATGGTTAAGCCAATGCCTAAAGAACTAAAATTGACTGAAGGAAATAGACCATATACCAGATCGAGGGGAGTTTTTTTTTTTTTTTTTTTTTTTTTTTACAAAACGCCACCACTCACGGGCAGAGCCCTTTTCAAGGAGGGGGCACACACACAGGGACAAACTCACACACCTAACGCACAGCCCTCAGGTGGGCGCAGACGGAAGACTTGAAGATTAAATACAGTTGGAAAAATAGATGGTAGAGAATTCCACAGAATAGAGGTGGCTGGAAAGAAGGAGGTACCACAACGGGCTATCCTGGGATTCCCTACGTCCACACAAAATTGGTGCGAAAGCAGGGCACCCCTCGTGCAACGAGGACGACGCAACGGTGGAGGAATGCGAGAGGCCAATTCCCTCGAGCACCTGCCATTGTAGTACCTGTAGAAAAGAGATAGCGCGCCAACGTCACGTCGCAGGGACAGAGGGTCAAGAGAGTTTGAAAGTAGGGGACAGTTTATTAATCTCATAGCTTTTGACTCAACCCTATCCAGAAGAGAGGAGGAGCCAGAGCCCCCCCAAATGTGAGAACAGTACTCCATACAAGGACGAATAAGACCCTTATATATCTGGAGTAACTGCTCAGAAGAAAAAAAAAACTCGCAACCTGAACAGAACTCCCAGCTTCTTAGAGGCAGCTTTAGCAACCATTGTGATATGTGGTTTCCAAGACAGTTTGTTGTTTATGTTTAGACCAAGAATGTTAATGTTATTTACAGGTGAGACGGGAGAGCCATCGAAGAGGATAGGAAAGTTAGGAGGTGTTTTTGAGAGGGAGATGTAAAGAAGTTGAGTTTTTAAAGAGTTGAATTTCACAAGATTTAGAAGAACCGCTAGTTTACCCGTATCTAATTGAAAGAAAACGTCGTATGTGAAAAATAAATAAATAAATAAACAAATGAAAAAAAAAAAAAATAAAAAAAAAAAAAAAAAAAAAAAAAAATAAAGTAAAAAAAAAAAATTAAAAAAATATAGTAATACATTATTGACATTATTTTTGTAGTAGATAATTAATCATTTTTTTGTAATTTGTTTATGTTGCAGATCTTAGTGACCGGACATTCATGGGTGCGAAATATGCAAGATGTCTTCGCACCAGTATTGTTGCCAGGGATGGAGGTGGTTTTTAGGGCCTACCCCGGAATAAATCTGGAGAGATTGCAGCGGAGGATGGTCCAGATCCTTGATGCTACGTACACGCATCTAGTGGTGTATGTATTAATTAACGAGGCTTACAGACAACAAGCTGTATCCGATTCACCTAGAGATCGTGATTATTGGGTAACCGTGGCTGATCTTAGTTACGAAAATACTCAATTTTGTCAGAGGTTCAATGAGTTTTCAATGGTTTGTATTAGCATCTGCCCAAATTTGAGGATTGTTTTGATCATTCGCCCGTTTCTTGATCTTGTACATTTTAACTCAATACGAGTAAGGAGATTTCCTAGGGAAATTCAAGAAATTTATGAGAGGAGGCCTGAATTTTCAGCCAGAATCCTGCATCAGCAGTGTGTAAGTACTCATAGACATCTGAGATTATTAAGAACTCTTTAAGATACCAGTGGAAAAATAAAACTACTTATCCAGTAATGTATGCGGTTGCGGCTTTACCTCAACAAAAGAAAAAACACCCGGTTATTTATGGAGGGAAGTGTTTTTACCTTAAGAAATATGGGATTTTTGCGTGATGGGTTACATCCGAAGGCGCAATTATGTGCGGATTTTTGGAGGAGATTATACCATGCGGGAGTATTTAATTTAGAGGTGGAGATACCCAGGGTAGAATCATCAATTGTAAATGTTACCTCTTCTAGGTCTGTGGATGTAAGGCAAGATCCACTAAGTAATGTATTAAACTCTTCAATAGTGGAAGCGTCCGGAAGTAGTGATGAGCCTCAGGTTGGATTATCAGAAGTAGTAGTAGAAGAAATAAATCTAGTGGTAGAAGAACGAGCAGAAAATGTTGTAGGAGAAGGAGCAGAAAATGTAGAACAGACGGGAAATGTTGTGGAAGAAAGAGTAGAAAATGTGGTAAGTGAGAGGATGGAGATTGCTCAGGAGGATGTACCTGTAGTAGAAGAAAGGTTACCAGTTGAAAGCCCTCCAGAGAGGGAAGTACCCATCAGTAGATTAGAGAGGCTAAGTTTGGAGGAGGACCCTCAAGGGGCCCCTCGTAGAAGAAATCATTCTCCTATCAGATTTGACAGGAGAACAGCACCAGAAACAAATGAAAATTTGGTAAGGCCTGGGGTAGATAGATCAAGAGAGAATGGACGTTCCAGGAGACAAAGATATAATCCATACGAAAGATCTCAGTCAAACGTGCGGGAACAACAAAGGAGAAATGACAATAGGAGGAGTAGAACGGTCCCAAGAAGTCTAGAAGAACAATGGGAGGTAAAGTTTGGCGAATTTATTGCTCATATGCAGGGCTTTATGGCCGCTCATGGGCAAGAAGCGTCCACTAGGGATGTGAAGGATAGAATTAGGAGATTATGTAATCAATGATCCCAGATCTTTGATTGCATAAGAATAAAAAAAAGAAAGTTTTATTTAAATTTTTGAAAAAAAAGTATTGTTTATTTTGTTTTTAAAGAAAGTACTATTTTTGTTTTGAAAAAAAAAGGGGAACAATTTTTGATATGGGGATTGATCCTGTAAGAAAGCAAGGAAAGTTTTAGTTTTATTTAATGAAGAGAAACAAAAGGAAGGTTAGTTATTTAAAGAAAAGGAGCATTGTTTAAAGATATCTATTATTTGAGTAGTTTGTGCGTCGATACTCGTATCGACGGGTGGGGAGGCGTGAAAAGGATTTTTATTTTTGTTTACAGGCAAATTAGCATTTGATCAAGGATTTTTATTTTTTTGAAAAGGAATATCGAGATTTTGGAAAATAAAAGGAGGAAAGAGGAGAAATAGAACAAAAGTGAATTGTTTTATAAAGAAAAGAAATATATGTCCATATAAATTTTGTCCCAGATCTCTGGGTAAGTAGCCAAATAAATTAATAATGAAAAGAATTTGAATAATTAAATATGTAAAATATTAAGAAATGAATTAACTTCAAAATTAAGTTATAAAAAAAATAATTAAAGAAGAAAAGTATTTTTTTTTTATCAAATTAAGGAAGATAAAGAAATTTATAAATCTATTAAATTAATAAAGTATTCTTATAACATAATTATTAGGTTGTAAACTAAATTATAGAAATGTTATTTGTTGTTATTGAGGAGAATAGGAAAAAAAAAAACAAATGATTTTTTGTGTTGTTGTTCATTAGGTCTAAGTCCAGGAAGTTTTATAGGGACCTTAGAAGTTCCTGTGAATAAATTGAGAAGTTCTCTTATCTCGAAAAATACACGAATTTCCCACCATAAGGGGGAGGAAGTGCCTATCACAGAAAAAGGAAGAAACTAACAAAAACCTAGTATAGCACCCCAGACAGACGGGAAAGTATGGTTTCCCCAAAGGTAGGATCTTTGGTCCTGTTTTAAATTACGTAAGAATATTTTGTTGCATAAATCTTTTCCAAGACCTACCTTGATTATTGTCAGTTAACAACAGGTTTCTTGTTCATTTTTCTTTCCAAGGAAATTATCAATTCAACCGTCATGTTAGTAGTTATATAAAGACAGAACTTAAAGACTTTTATTTGAAAAAGAAAACTTAATGTATAAGTAATTAGTTTGTGTTAAGAGAGAACAGAAGATTTTATTTCCATTATAGTGAAAAATACTAATCTATCTTGCCCGAATAATTATTTAGAACTAGGGTTTAAATTTTCAACTTGATTACATTTGTGATTAAACTTCTCAGAAGACTTCCTTGTAATTTTTAAGAGTTGTCCAAATATTAATGGTATTATTATTATTCTTATTGCATAATATAATCGTTATTTGTAAAAAAAAAAAAAAAGGTATACTTGTGTTACCTGAGGTGGTCTTTTGGAAGATTGATGTAATATATATATATATATATATATATATATATATATATATATATATATATATATATATATATATATATATATATATATATATATATATATATATATATATATATATATATATATATATATATATATTTATATATTTTATTTGGGTGAAATTGCTAAAATTTTAGTTTTTGATAAAAAATTTTGAATTATTTATTAGGATTATAGTTTATTCTTTAATAATATTTTTAGTATTATTATTGGTATATTATTGTTATTATTTTATATTATTATCATTATTATTATTATTATCATCGTCATACTTTATCATTTTATCATTATCATTATTATTTTATTATCATATTTTATCTTCAGTATTATTTTTTTGTATTCTCATTTATTTCATTAAATAATAATTATTTATTTAATAAAAATCAGTTATTGTTATTTGTAGATATTTATTTTTAGGGTAAAGTTATTTTTTGTCATTATTCTAAAAAGAAACAACTCAAAGGATCCTTTGATATAGGTATTTAAAAATATTAAGAGCATTTTCATCTATATTTATTTTGGTTAGGATTTTTGTTGTATGTATGTTTCCTTGTTGTCAATATATTTTTACTCATAAGAGAATTATTTACCTTGGTAAAGTTTATATGGTTTTGGTTACAAATTATTTTTTACGACGAGTGAGAAGACTCTTGTGGTGAGTAGTTTTTTTTGTTTTTTTTTTGTTTGGCCAATCGTATTTTAAGTTCTAATACTAATAATAGTAAATTATACATTCAGCAATAGGATCGCCGGTTTTCCCTGGGAGACGAATAAATTTTCCCCAAATTTTTGATATTAAGAAGAGTCACTTGCTCATCTCTATCCAGAGATACAAAACACAAGTCCTCTTCTGAGAACCGGAGCTCATCGTCTATCAAGTGGTGAGTACTCCTGTCTTGTGTGGTGGTAATATACCACAACTATATATATATATATATATATATATATATATATATATATATATATATATATATATATATATATATATATATATATATATATATATATATATATATATATATATATTGAAAGTGCTTTCTCGTGGTGCAACCAATCGGTCCAGTGCAATATCAATATGTGGTTCCCCACCAAACTTTTCGGCTTTGCCTATCTCTAAGGGGAGGTAGTCTGTGGGTTGTTACTTGATTTTCTGCCAGATTGGTGATCACCCAGCTACTCACGTTTTATTTGTTTATTTTATTTATTTATTTATTTTTATTAAGGAGAGGGGAAGGGGGAAGATATATAAGACCAGCGAACATATCCTTGATACTGCTGAGCGATGGAAACAGACAAACCTGGGGTCATAGAAGTACTGCTGACCACTGTACACTGGGAGAATCCCTCATAGTAATGCCTTGATTCAGTGTGGTGAGGTAGTTGTTAGTCCTGGTTTCACAGACCTAACTTCATTTCACAATTGCCTAAACACTTCTGTATGCCTTCACTGTCGAACTCTGCTCCCCTTTCAAATCAAATCAACCCAAAAATAAACATCAATGGTAAGAGAAACATAAGGAAAAAATATACTATTAAAGATTAGAATATATACATAGCTCTCATACAAGGATAAATTTAAGTCCCCATACATGCATTCAAGAAATTCCAAACTGTTTTACACTCAAAACTGACAATGTCCTAAACCAATATATGAATACTATTACCAATTCAAATACCAAACACTTGTCTGACAAACAATAAAAAACTCAAACTAACAAAGTTACCCTGAATATCAATATATCCATTCCTTTCATACAATATAATATTACTCTACTGATTACAATCTTAATCTCGAGTCACTAGTCCAAAATGTATTAGTGCTAGGAGAGGACGCAAGATCCACCATACCGCCTGGTTAAGACAAATATTCCCCAAAACTCACAGGAGTAAATATTATAAATAGTCTACATGCACGAACATTCTAAACATAAGCCAAAACACTAGCAAACCTCCCCAACAAAATCAGGACCCCCCCCACCTACCATGATTTTATACTTTCCTTACATAATCTTCATTTAATCCCCATACAGCAGACATTTCATTCTCTATACAAATATATCATGATTATATAAATACCAAACAAAATAATCAATACATTCTTCACTCAAATTAATACCAACATACCAATTATAATAAGATAACTTAATCAAATTTCACAGTACAAATATAATTATTTCTCCCCTCTCACACCAAATATTACCCCTAATTAGACCATACCATAAAAGCATACAACTCCCATCATCAATGATGTGTCAAAGAAACATATTCCCCAAGGACACTAAAAACAATTTAATACAAACTTATTCTTTCTAAAAGCCTCATTGATATCAACTACTCTTTTCGTAAAGCCTCATTGATATCACAAACAAATTTATCAAATGCACCATAATAATCAATCTACTCATACATAAAAAAAAAAAATGACAAAATTAAAGAAAATTCAAACCACTGTGCAAATAATAAAAAGCTACCTAAAAATGGAAATACACACCAACCCCCTCCCAACCACCGCCACCAACTCCTAAAGCACTCAAATTAGCAAAATCCTTTCTCCCATCTCCAAAAGACCAGTGCAACATAGTCATGTCCCATTACTTAAAAATAAGCTACAAACTAACCAGTTCAATAAACATCTCAGGAAAGCAACAAGAAATATTTTCCAACACCCTCCACTTCACCCTCAAATCGAAAAGATCACAGTAAATCTCAAAAAATCCAAAGCAGAAAATCTTGCTCACCTTTCTAATACACACCTCAAACAGCAAGGACACAGGATTATTATGTTCCTACAAATACCAACAACAATCATGCGTGGCTCCATAATCTCTATCCTCCACAATGAAAACACGCACATATTATCCGAATCTTTAAAACAAATAAATCCCCACAAAGACTCTCCTCTTCCCTATCTTCAATTTCAAAAGTTTTTGAAAAATTGACACTCCAAAAAATTAACACAAACTTACCTATTCTAATACTCAACAGAGTTTCAGATTTAACCAATCAATAGGTACCCTACTTTGTGACCTATTTCAGCACATATGACAGGATTCTTATCTCTTCTCCCAGTCCTGACCATAAGAGACATTAACAAAGCCTTTGATATAATACCCAGACATTTGCTAATAAAAAAAAACCCTAGATGTGTACTCAAATCCCTACCGATGGCTAAAGAAAACTATTGTTAACTTCATTTCTGATAAAACAACTGTAGTGGTGCAATATAAGCACTCATCAAAAATTTTCTTGGCACAGTTTAACTTACTTATGCATGATATGTCTACCAACACAAATTTCACAGTAAAAATCAGCAGTTAATTCAGATGACCCAACCAATGTGGACGCAAGTGTGATTGTGCATGTTCGAACAAATGATATGTTATAGAAGGCCAGAGGAACTGATAGCAAGCTATAAGAATTTGATTGAGAGAATGAAAGCCAGTGATAGGAAGTGCATAGTGTCAGGCATATTACCTAGGTTGGGTGCAGGACTAGAATGGGAAAGTAGGGCCTTCAGAGCAAATAAAAGCGTTAAGAATTTATGTTTTTCAGAGAATATTAGATTTTTAGCTCACTGGGTGGGAAGAGTTTCAGAACAAATATCTATTAGTAGAAGGTGTGTGCAGCTTCTAGGTTACAAACTGGAGAGATTCCTGTCAAAAAACTAGATAAGGATAGAGGTGAAGGGTGTAATTTTGGAACTGCTAGTTATGGAGATGAAGGTGATTATAATACTGGTGATGGGATTGATGGTGGTATGAATAAAAATAAAGTTGCTTTACAACATGGGCCTATTAATAAGAATGGGACATTACATTAGAAATCAAGATGGAAAGGATACATATAAGGACATGTTAAATATGAAATGTTTTTACACAAATGCTCAGAGCCTTAGAAACAAAAAAGATGAGTTGACTAGTTATATCATAGAAGAGGATCTTGACATGTTTGCATTATTGAAGGCATTTTATGGAGACATCCTACAGGAATATGAAATAGACGGATACTAGTTTTACCTATACCAATGTAGAGGAAGGAGTGGTGGAGGTGTAGCACTGTTATGTTTAAAAGCAATATTGAATCAGTGTTAATAACTGACATTAAAACAAATCATGATGTGGAATCTGTGTGGGTAGATATTCTGTATTATAATAAATCATAAAGGATAGGGGCATTTTATAGAGCTCCTGATCAGAATCAAGTATTAGATGAAGAAATGGTGAAGGAAATCAAGGTAGCATGTCAAAATACTGTAAAAGGGATAGTCACAATATGAGATTTTAATTTTTCAAACATCGAGTGGAATACTTTCAGTAGTATGGTTAATAGAAGTTTAGTATTTAAAAATTGTATTCTATACAACTTTTTGAGTCAGATTGTCCAAGAACCTACAAGACATGCAGCATTGTTAGATGTAATATTAAAATAATAATGAAATAATGAAAATATGATGAATGATGTCAGAGTTGAGGAGACTTTAGGGGCTAGTGATCATTATATAATTTGATTTAACTGGAATTTGACATCCAAATTGCAGGTTAATAAGGAAAATATATTAGATTTCAGAAATGGAGATTTTAGCAAATTTTGAGCAATACTTAATGAAACTGACTGGGATAAGGAGTTTAATGGTCAAAATTGTTTCATCATGTGGGAATACTTCAAGCAAATATTGATTAATATTTAGTCTGTGTTTTAAAGATAAACCTATTAGGTGGCAAAGAGAAAACCTAATTGGTGGAGTAGAGAGATAAAAGAGAAAATCAGTGAAAAAGATAAAATATTCAAATGTAGTAGTTGAGAGGAAGATTTAGAACAAGGAATGAACATAACCAGTCAAAAAGAAAAGCAAAGTCTCTTTGCTTTTTTTTAGAATGGCAGAAATTACTTTGGTAACGAAATGATAATGAAGATTATGGAAGATAAACTAGAGGACATAATAAGAAAATTAAAAAGAAGTCTATGCCATCTTGATCAAAGAAAATACACTTTCAGTAATATGATTGCTTTGAAATGACTTGCCACAGGAGATTGTAAGGATAAGAAAATTGGTCCAATTAAAATTAATGAGAATTTAGTAAATTCAGATAAGGTATTGGATAATACTTTTAATGCTTATTTTGCATCAGTACTTAATGAGAAAAGATTGAATAACAGTTTAGAGATTAACAGCTCTAATATACATGTAATAAATAGGTGCATATCATTTGAAATTGAGTTAAATGAAATTAAATATTTACTAGAACATATTGACCCAAATAGGGCAGTTGGTCCCGATGGTGTATATGGTAAAATTCTAAAGGAGGGGGAGTAGCGGTATTGCAAAGACATTGTATTTGATTTTTAAACAACCTATTGCTTTTGAAGAGGTACAGAGGGCTGGAAAACGGTATATGTGGTGTCCATTTATAAGAAAGTTAGTAAAGAAGATCTAGGAAACTATAGGCCAGTTAGCTTTAAGGTAGTCAGGACATTTTTTAAACATCTCTGATTGTAAAAGCTTTGGAAAAGTTACTGAAATCATATAGAGAAACATTTGGATGATAAAAAGATACTGCATAACTCCCATCATGATTTTAGAAAGGGTAGATTATGTCAGACTAATCTTCTAGAATTTATGGAATATATTACTGAATGTATAGACAGGGATGATCCAGTTGATGTCATATATTTAGCATTTAGCAAAGCTTTTGATAAGGTATCCAATGTTAGGCTGATGCAAAAGTTGTTGCAGTGTGGTATAGGTGGAGTGGTGCACAATTGGATTAAAGAGTGGTTGAAGAACAGAAGGCAGTGTGCGCTACTGAATGGAAACAAGTCATTACGGGAAAAGTGAAGAGTGGGGTCCCACAGGGTTCTGTGCTGGGACCACTATTGTTCCTAAATATAAGTAAATGATTTAGACAAAGGTCTTAAATGTAAGGGTTCAAAGTTTGCAGATGATACTAAAATGATCACCTTAGTAAGAAATAATGGTGGATGCATAAAGCTTCAAGGTGATCTAGATAGAACTCCTTGGTTGGGCAGATAAGTGGCAAATGAATTTTAATAGTAAAAAATGTAAAGTTCTTCATGTAGGTTACTCAAATGAAAGATTTAATTATGAAATGAATGGGGATTGGCTTGAGACTGTGGACCAAGAAAAAGATTTAGGTGTGATTATTAGCAGTAATCTGAAAGTGGGTGATCAGTGTTTGGAAGCAAGGAATAGAGCTAATAAGATGTTAGGTATAATAAATCGCAATGTGGTCTACAAGAGCAAAGGGGTTATAAGCAAGTTATATAATAGCTATGTTAGGCCAGCAATATAGCACTGTACACAAGTTTGGGCTTCACATTTAAGAAAAGACATAATGGAGAGAGTACAACATCTGGCAACAAGGTTGATTTTTGGATTCGATAGTAAGAGCTATAAGGAGAGGTTGAAGGAGGTGGGAAAGTTCTAGGTTGAAAGGAGATTTCTCAGAGGGAATATGATACAAGTTTACAAAATATTGCATCTGACAGTAATACAGATATTGAAAAATACTTTATAGTGGACCATGAAAGAGAAACTAGAGGACATAATAAGAAAATTGAAAAGGAGTCATGCCATCTCGATATAAGGAAATACTCTTTTAGTAAAAGGATTGTTAATTTTTGGAATGACTTACAATAGGAGATTGTTGATTGTGATTCTCTTGCAGCATTTAAGAGGCTAGATATATATATATATATATATATATATATATATATATATATATATATATATATATATATATATATATATATATATATATATATATATATATATATATATGATTTAGGTATTGTATAACTTGACAAAGCCAAATTGGCAGGTATATATGAATTTTTAGACCAGCTTCTGCCTAAGCTTATGATTTTTAGACCATCTTGTGACTAAGCCTAACTGGCAGTTTTGTAGTGGGTATTGGTTCAATGCATGTGTAATTACTTGTACATTGTCATTAGTTAGGTTTACTAAATATATGTAGGGGCTTAGTTTTATTTTTATCTTACTTTGCATGAATGAACTGATAACTAGGGAAATGATAGACCTAGTCTTTGCTGCATGCATTAGTATTTTCATTATTATTTGTTTTGAGACAATCTCGATAGGTCCATGTGGCTTCTAACTGTCTCTATTTTTCTAATGTTCAATAAAGCTTATCATTACACATAACACATACATGACAATTTCCCCCCCCCCGTCCCCTAC
Organism: Armadillidium nasatum; assembly: GCA_009176605.1. Classification (NCBI taxonomy): domain Eukaryota; kingdom Metazoa; phylum Arthropoda; class Malacostraca; order Isopoda; family Armadillidiidae; genus Armadillidium; species Armadillidium nasatum. The sequence continues at coordinate 50,722 of SEYY01001208.1, forward strand.
ATAAACATCTCTCTAAAACAATCATGTAAATAAGTTCCCTGAAAACCATTACAGACATTAAATTAAGTGAATGTTTATAAAGATACTGTTACAGCGGTTTTCAAATAATATATACATTCCATCATGTCTCCTTGATATAAGCAATAAAATATGGAACAAAGCATTAAGGGCAATCACAAGCTCTCTCCCTACCATACCAATGACTCTTCTTCATTCAGAAATAAAAATACTTATTTTTATTTCTGATTAAAGAAGCTGGTGGTTCTGTTCAGGTTGTGGGAAAATTTTTCCTTCTAATTGTTACTCCAATTTTATAAGGGTCTTATCAGCCCTTGTACTGAGCACTTCTCACATTTTTTGGTGGCTCCAGATCCACTTTTCTTTTAGATATGGTTGAGTCTAAATCTAAAACTAATAAACTGTCCACTACTTTAAACTCTCTTGACCCTCTTTCTCTGCAACGTGATATTGGTGCACTATCTCTTTTTTAGAAGTACTACAACAGCAGGTGTTCAAGGACATTGACCTCTCACATTCTACCTCCATTGCATCACCCTCACAGTACAAGGGGTGCTCTACTTGCACATGAACACTGTGTGACTATTGCAACGGTTTATTCCTTATGATGACTTTCTTTCCAGCCAATTCTGTTCTGTGGATCTCCATTCCATCTTCTGTTTTTCCTGCTATATTTAACTTTCCTCTCTTTAAGACAAATTTCACAAAATATCTGTGTTCACCTGTGAGATTTACTTCCGATATGAGATTGGGTGGGTTTTCTTTTTTTTTTTTTTTTTTTTTTAATTATGCTTCCTCCTTGAAAAAGGAGGAAAATTTGATCTGAGTGGTGGTTAACATGTGCAAAAAAAATTAAAAAAATTAAAAAATCTTACCTCAACCTCCATAAAAGAGAGCTTACACCAAAATATTAAATCAATAATATAATAAGTTTTATCTGTTTCTGACCAAATACAGTCAAGAACAGTAAATCCATATTTATAAGTTTTTTTGGAACCACCTGGCAACAATGAGGTAAACCTTGTGATCACTTTGCCATTCTTTGCATATATAGTTGTTCTTCCCTAAAATTTAAAAATGAAAATAATCAAAAACTGCTCATTTCTTACCAAAAAAGTAGCTGTAAAGATTATGGGCAATCTTTTCAATTTACCTTATAGCAGACACACAGACATCTTCGTCCAACTGGGCACAATAAAGCCAAATAATTTTCAGAGAACTCTTCAGGAACTTCCACTAACCATTCACTAAGCATTACAAAATTTGCATATTCCCTTGGTTTCTTATAGATAACTTTATGCTGTAAAAAAAAGTTAAGAAATCAATATCATATGACATTCAATTATTAATTAAAAACATTATATAGGCCTATATGATTGATTGAAGGAAAAATAAGACAGTGAGTGACACCCCTTTATCTTAGATTTTACTTAAACTTTGAATTTCGAGTCACTTTTACCTAAAAACAAAAGGTGGTTAAGAAAATTTTTTTTAATGAGGGGGAAGGGGAAGTTACAAGCCCACACAAAATTTGTGGGTGCAAAAATTTAAATGTTTTTAGATAAATCATAAACTAGGTCCTATTAGTGACGGAGATGTGAAACAAAATGCGTTTGGTGTAAATAGATAATAGTTACTCTAAGCACATTTTACCTAGAACGGCTATTTCAAAAGCTAAACAAAATTTTAATATTGAAGACTCGTTTTCTCCCCTTCAGCCCAATTGATACATTTTTTTATTAATTTTAAAATGCTCCTTTATCAGTTGTGCATAAATGTATGAACTGAAATACTTGTTAATTTTAGTATTTAATGCTTATTTTTTACATAGAGTAACATGAACTTTAAGAAAAAAAAATTTATTTTACTTGAAATTAGACTTAATGCGTAACTTTCTTTAACAATTAACATTAAATTTTCTTAATATAAAATAACTTGAGAGTGGTAGTTAAGTATCCATTTAGTTGACTTTAAGTTTCCTTTTCAATAACTAATTATTTCACTTTACATACTTATCCTCAAATGAGTATTATCTTAATGCCTGGAATAATGCTTGGGTTTGACATTATATACAATAAGTCACCTTGTAATATTAAACATTCATCTTTCTGGTCAGGAAAAATGCATTTGGGTAGCTGTTTAGTAGAGTGTAGTAAAAAAATAATTTTATAATCACCAAATTCATGAGACAACTCATCAATAAACCCTATCAAGAGTGCTTCATCATACATGCATGCAACATATTGTTCTGAAATATATACAATTTCTGTACCACTTGTATCAGATTCAACTTTACTCATCTTGAACAAAATGGGTGATTCATCATAGATGTCCTGTAGGAAAATATTTGTTTTATTTTACTAGGATTAAAATGTGAAAACCTGTAGTACCTTTAATTGATAGAGACTTTTGACTGTCTAGTTGACAAGGTGTTTTTATTCAATTCAATTTTAGTTTTATGAACAAAAAGGCATTCAATATTCTTAATATTAGATTTACAAAAGTTGTAAAATGACTCTAGAGTTAAAATGTGATCTGTGAATGTTTTTTTTACAAGCTTCTTTAATTGTGCCTCCAATTCCATCACACATACTTTTCTCATGGCCAGTTGCAAAGAAATTCCATTCTGCTTTCATTTTAAAATCACTCTTCCAGTGATATTTTATTATATTGTGCCTTACAACCATCTGAAAAGCAATGATTTTTTTTATATTGTTGAGAAATTTTGCTTTATTATGCTCACAAAACTTTGTTGAAAAGTATACACTGCAGTGGTGGAATGTTCAAAAGCATCATTGATAATACAGTAACTTTTGTAGTTAACCAAACCTGTCAGCATTCAAGTAATAAATAACTACGAGATGCAATATAACCTGATCATTTGTCCAATGAAACATTTGGGCAGGATCTTGAACAACAAATGGATAATTCTCAGCAAAATCAACAGGAACAATAGCTTCATCAGGAAATGTGTTTTCTTTAAAGATATGCAGATATGCACTTTGAGTCTTTGCTATATAATGACAGTGAGTCAGATTAACAATGTTATTTGACAAGCTGTCAATGCACTCATCAACAGGTTTCACAAATGTTTCTATAGTTGTTCTTTCTGTGTGTACCCAATACCCAATGACAATGTTCTACACTGTCACATTCAGATAATACATCTAGAGAAATCAAATATCTTTGACACCTATATACCTGCATACTCTTTACATCGCATAAACATGCAATTCTGATTTATTTTTTCACAAACTTCCTTATCAATCAGTGTTGAGATTTAAATTCTTTTCACAACTTGAAGTAATCATTAGCTTGGAATTCAGTTGGAACATAAAAACACAGACTTTATGGGTTTCTTTTTGTTCAGCTATCACATACCACTTGGCCTGAAAACAGCAAAGGATGAAAATTCTACTGGGATTGCAACAGTCTCCTTATATTTTAAATAAATTTCTCGAAGGTTTCCTAGTATTAAACGCTTTTGAAAGTGTTCTTTGACATCATCTTTATTTTTAACACTCATATTATATGCCTTATAAGAACATATACGACTTGAGATTTTATTTATATAAAAATTCTTAACCATTTCTGTATTTATATATTTTCCTTGACAGTTTGGCACTGCTGGTATAATAACAAACATTTTTTCCATATGCCCATGTTAACTAAATATCGTATTGCTCCAAAAAATGTTTTGGTTTCTTCTATGCTGAATGGATACATTGTACGTATTTGAAGGCAGTGCTTGTTTGAAGTAGAATCATTAAATTCTTCTATAAGACTTCTCATCAAGGCTTCATACCTTCAGAAATGAGAGTACTGCTTGTGTATATACATTATGAAGCAAATTTTATATTAGCTATTTTACATATATAAAAGTTTTTGTTTTTTTAATTAATTAAATATATTGAATATGTTAAAAATAAATTTCATGTTATAAATTATAGAGCTTATATTAAAATATAATGTGTCTGATTGATTTCCTGAATGCATACTTTAATTCTTTCTATCCATTTTGCTATTCTTTGACTTTGATGTTCCTGCTTCCTCAATAGATGTTGGAAATACATCTAACGTGTTTCAAAAAGGTAGATGCCCTTTCTATCTTATTACTTAGTATCTTTGCTTGGACTTCCTTATTATAGATGTCCTCTGCAAACTTAAATAGATACTGACTTTAAGAGATACTTAATTTACATACTTCCAAAATATTTGATTCATACATAATTTAAAGAAAAGTGTAAATATGATATTTAGTTTACAAACTTCCAAACATTTGATTTATACATAATTTAAAGTAAAGTGTAAATGTGGAAAGATATTTATTCATTTTCAGACCAACCTAATTTGTTGTTTCAGTATATCCTTATGTGCTCCTTCATCATCAAATACTTTTTTCTCTGATAATAATTCTTATTAGACTAATCACTTCCTTTCTCTTTACTTGTAAGCTGGCAATGCTTATGAAGTTTTTTCATGCATGCAGTGAAAACTTGTATTTGCAAGGTCCAAACTCTATGTCAATGTTCTCAACAATGTATTTTAGTATGGGACACAAGTTTTTTAATATAACCTTATGATCATAAAATAGATTGCAAAAGCATTTTTTATAGTGCAAACATACAGTGTTTATACTTGAATTAAGCAAAGATATGGGGGGAAAAAATAAATTGTTAATTAATATAATCATAAAACAATATTTTAACATGCTGTTTGTTAAGTCCATGTTACTCAAAGTAACATATTATTAATAAATACGGAAATTCACAAGTGTTTCATTTCATACTTTTATGCACAAATGATAAAGGAACATTTTGTACATCAATAAAAAACTCAGCAACTGGTCTCAAATGGTCAAATGGGGGAACAGCCCCTCAATATTAAATTTTGTTTAACTTAAAATATGTCATAGGCAAAAAGTGCTTAGAGTAACTTTTGTTGGTCATGCCCTTTTACACCAAACGCATTTTGTTTCACATCTCTATCACTAGTAGAACCTAAATTATGACCTATCAAAAAATGTTACATTTTTGGAACCTCAAAATTCTGAGGAGTTTTAACTTGGCATTCCCACCTCAAAAAAAAAATAAATAAATAAAAATAAAAACAATCTTAACCACCTTTCCTTTGTTTTAGGTTAGAGACAAAATATGAAAATTTTTGGCAAAATCTAAGACATGGTGATGTTATTTTTTTATTTTTTTGATGTCCTGAAATGCCTTATATATATATATATATATATATATATATATATATATATATATATATATATATATATATATATATATATATATATATATATATATATATATATATATATATATATATATATATATCAGACTTCACTTTGAACCACTTAAATAATTTCAAAAACTACTAAATGTACGTAAAAAAGGATAACATTTTTGGAATCCTTGTCGAATTTCAGGTAAGAAAAGTGTAAAATATTTGAAAATAAAAATGTTTGGGTATGATAAGCAATGATCTAAAAAAAACTAATTCGACTTATTTAACCCGAACAACCGAAGATTGCCATTGTATCCAAGCCTAACCGATGTATTACACCATATATATATATATATATATATATATATATATATATATATATATATATATATATATATATATATATATATATATATATATATATATTACATCTTTTATAACTTTCTTAGTCATTAGTGAAATTTAAGTTATTCCAATTCTGAAAAAATTATGTAAAAAAAAGACATTGCCAGATGTACGATTCTTTCAAGCGTTATAAAAGAGTAAAATTTAGTTACGTAATAAAATTATTATAAGAATTTATTTTTTATTTCCCAATAAAATTCAATAAGGATTCCAAAAATGTTATTCTTTTTTATGTATGTTCAGGAGTTTTTGAAATATTTAAGTGGTTCAAACTGAAGTCTGGCCATATATATATATATATATATATATATATATATATATATATATATATATATATATATATATATATATATATATATATATATATATAATTTTACTTCTGCTAATGAGGATTCAAACTCGGGCCTCTCAGATGTTAAGACATTGCGTTAACCACTACACCAACTGATGGTACAAAAAGGAATCTGTCGGAACTGCTCCTGACATATCGCCTAGGCAGACAGTCCCTATTGAATCCTCCGACCACACTTGGGCGTAGGGTTAACAAGCCAGAGCTCTATCCTCGTAAACCGCAGATACATATGTTATTCAAGAAATTGCCACTTAATAATATAACCGTGGAATAAATTTGTATAATTTTACTTCTGCTAATGAGGATTCGAACTCGGGCCTCTCAGATGTTAAGACATTGCGTTAACCACTACACCAACTGATGGTACAAAAAGGAATCTGTCGGAACTGCTCCTGACATATCGCCTAGGCAGACAGTCCCTATTGTCAGAAGCAGTTCCGACAGATTCCTTTTTGTACCATCAGTTGGTGTAGTGGTTAACGCAATGTCTTAACATCTGAGAGGCCCGAGTTCGAATCCTCATTAGCAGAAGTAAAATTATACAAATTTATTCCATGGTTATATTATTAAGTGGCAATTTCTTGAATAACATATGTATCTGCGGTTTACGAGGATAGAGCTCTGGCTTGTTAACCCTACGCCCAAGTGTGGTCGGAGGATTCAATAGGGACTGTCTGCCTAGGCAATATGTCAGGAGCAGTTCCGACAGATTCCTTTTTGTACCATCAGTTGGTGTAGTGGTTAACGCAATGTCTTAACATCTGAGAGGCCCGAGTTCGAATCCTCATTAGCAGAAGTAAAATTATACAAATTTATTCCACGGTTATATTATTAAGTGGCAATTTCTTGATATAATATATATATATATATATATATATATATATATATATATATATATATATATATATATATATATATATATATATATATATATATATATATATATATATATATATATTATATATTATATTTTGCTGATCTGGATGGGATTTCCTGGTGGGGTCATAGCAACCTTGTGAAATTCAACTCTTTAAAAACTCAACTTCTTCACATCTCCTTCTCAAAAACACCTCCCAACTTTTCTATCCTCTTCGATGGCTCTCCCGTCTCACCTGTAAATAACATTAACATTCTTGGTCTAAACATTAACAACAAATTGTCTTGGAAACCACATATCACAATGGTTGCTAAAGCAGCCTCTAAGAAGCTGGGAGTTCTGCTCAGATTGCGAGAATTTTTTCCTTCTGAGCAGTTGCTCCATATATATAAGGGTCTTATTTGACCTTGTATGGAGTACTGTTCTCACATTTGGGGGGGCTCTGGCTCCTCCTCTCTTCTGGATAGGGTTGAGTCAAAAGCTAAAAGATTAATAAACTGTTCCCTACTTTCAAACTCTCTTGACAATGTGATGTGACGTTGGCGCGCTATCTCTTCTATAGGTACTGCAATGGCAGGTGCTCGAGAGAACTGTCCTCTCGCATTCCTCCACCGTTGCACAAGGGGTGCTCTGCTTTCGCACCAATTTTGTGCGAACATAGGAAACCCCAGGGTTTAATTTAATTTAATTTAATTTAATTTAATCCGAAGAGCAGTTAATAGAGCCAAGGGAGGTAGCCTGGGGCAACTTCGTCTATCCCACATTTCAAATTATAGAGAAAACAGTAACCAATTCCTCTATCAACACAATCTTCCACCTAAAAAACACAAAATTCAAAAATGTTTTTTTTATCGCTTCTTCCTAAACAATTCTAAGAGGCTAGGTGTTTTGAGGCGTTGTAATGGAGTGGAAGACAATCATTGAGCAGTTAACTCGGAAGAGTTCACCTCCTCACCATTGTCCATAGTAGATAGCGTAAATTATTTTTTTTATGTTCATTTATCAAAACAATTGTAATCATACACGATTTTATATATTGTTTGTATATTTCAGGAGTTATAATAATATTTTTTGTGCTCTTTATAATAATTATAAATAACTAAAAACAAAAATTTAAGACAAAACCTGATTCTGACAATCCTTATTGTGAAAAACTACCTGAATTTGACTCTAGTGAAAACCTGGAATTGCCTGGACATAAAAAGGAACATTCCATCTGACTATTAATATAGCTCTTTTTATAAGGCCAGGTAATGGAATAATAATGTAATAAATAACAAAAAGTATAGTGAAACATAAATGTTATTATAAGATTACTTGTGTGAATAATAATGTGTGTATTAAAAGTAAAATTAATGTGATAAAATAATTGCTCTTTATAGATTGAACATAGAATTAGAAAAACCGAAGGTAGAACAAAGAAGAAAAGACGAACAAATCATAAAACCTTCAGAATAACTAATTAGTTATTCCTTTCATAAGGTCAAATATAAATTGTATATATACTATAGTGAAAATATTTAATTAAACATATATTTGCACTAATATTGGAGAAGTTACATTAAAAAGTGTTAATGTATGATTTAATAAACTTTCAGGTTTTTTTTTTTGGGGGGATTTTGAAGCTAAAAGAACTGTGTGTTTGGAAAACTCCAGTCGTGTATTTACATCAATCAATATTCATTAATTTATTACCAAATACAAATTGGTACAACTAGGAAAAATACAGATAAGAATTTATATTAATTTGTAAGAACTCTTCTTAGTCTGTCCTTACTAACCCCTTCTTTTCCATAGTTTCTTTATCTTGTCACACTTCTGGGGCTCACTACATTTACCATCGCATATTCCATCACTGAAAGAGATGAGAAATAGTTAACTTATTAAATTCTTTTTTTAAACTGGGATCGACCAGTTACATATAAAAGTTTTGTTTTGTTATAACAATCAGTAATAATTAAAATAGAAAAGAAAATTCGATCCGAGTCTGATTTATTACCTTACCTTGTCATATATATACTTGTCCGTAGTTTTCTCTTTAAGACTTTACAGAATCCTATCCTTGAGTGGTTGTGTTCTCTCCATATGTGCTGTGCGAGTCCATTAAGTGTTACATTTTATATAAGATTTGAGAAGACTGGGTGAACTATCTCTATACTTTCTTCCCAAGCTAGGTAAGTGTGACTCTTTAAAAGTGTATTGTGGGTGTGGTTGTAGCGTAGTTTCCTCTCGGGTGCCAAGAGGGGTATTGTAATCACTTACACAATCATATGATTTGTTCCCCTTGCGGTGTCATCGAACACTCCCCCCTACATACACAAAAATAAAGTGGCGCCCGAACAGGGACTCGCTAGTGTGTGTGTGTGAGAGAAAGAGACCACAACATTGGTTAGGATAATAAGGTTTCCTCCCTTTGTAGTGTAGAAAATTGTAGAGTAGTAAGGAGTAAATTGGTGAATAACCCCATATTTGTACAGTAAGTGCCAAATCAGACACTTGTTGTACCGTGTTTTTTCAGATCTTGAAATTGAAGCAGAAGATACCAGCCTTATACTTAAAATACTGTTATAGGCAATCCTTATATTCATATAGAATATAAGAAGTATTGTTTACTTTTACCAGTAATCAGGTAAAACCATATTGATTTTATTTCTATAAAAACTTGAAATAAAAATAAATTTCTTAGAATGGCAGAATCAATACCTGATATGCCTATAGAGGAGTATTTAGCCATGATGACTACCAACCCCAGTTTGGTTGAGCAATCAGAGAGAGCTCCCAGGGAGACTCCTGAAGGTTTAATTTCGGCTGGAGTTGTTGAAGATATTGTAGGTAATTTAACTGCCCATATGGAAAAATTAAGCCAGCAAATGGAAGAGGCAAAAGCAGCCTCTAATGTCCCCTACACCTCACATGTGAATGTTAACCAGTTCTTAGATGAAACAAGCAGGAGGTTGCTAATTTGGTCGATGTCTCTATTGCACCAGATCAGTTGCCTCAGTCCCAAATTATGAATTCCCCTATAAATCAACTGTTGCACCCATTGAAGATAGGAAAATCCCTATTCATACTAGTCAACCTAGCAGGTCAATTCCCTTAGTTTCAGTTGTTACTACTACCACCTCTGCAGATATAATATACACCCAAACCTCCACAACTCCTTTAAATGTTGTTCCTTCAAGGCCTTATCAACCATTTCCATCTTTTGTATCCCCAATTAGACCACCATTTATAACAAATCCTGTACCACCTCCTATAACTGTTAGCAATCAGAATAATATGTTCACTTCTTCTCAATTTGATATTATTCAACAACAATTGTCTTTGTTAACCCAGACAGTATCCTTATTAACAGTACTGGTTCAAAATTCCCAGCAACCCAAATTAATTGAGCCAAAAATTTATAGTTATGAGAAGGAACATAAACTACCCCAATTTCTTGAATACTTTGAATTATATTGTCAAAAGAAGTACCCCCAGAGCCCGGACCAGTGGGTGCGGCTCTTAGAAAAATATATGTCAGGAAAATTTTTGAATCTCTATAATGTAATAACTAAAAATACTTCAGATTATCATAAAGTAAAAGATACACTCCTCAAATGGTATGTCCAAGAGGATAAAAAACGAAATGAAAACAAACTCCAGGCATACCATGCTGCTAAACGTAATAATGGTGAGGATGTAAATTTGTTTGCCTTACGGTTGGAGCAATTGGCTGAACAAGCCTTCCCTGGAGTAAACATGAAAGAACACGAGTCCTTGAGAACTGCTTTTATACTTAGCTTGCCCATAAAAGTACAAAACAAAATCAGGGAGTACATCATTCAAAATGAAATGTGTACTCAAACTAAAGTACCGTGGGATAAGTTAGTATTATTGGCAGATTCGTATGACCGGGAATTCCAACCCTGGCAGAATATTGCCTTCACAATCTGATATTCCAAATCCCTCCTTAATTAGAGATCCAAGTAAGGATATTGAAGTCATTCAAATTGACTCTTTGACTCCCCAAGCTACTTGGAGTGAGATTCTAAAGCAAGCCCCTCCTAAAAACATAAGACAATCCCAGATCAGGTCCCCTATGCGGAATCGGAATGGTAGTAGTTATCAGAAACAGGCTAGTAATAGTTCTGTTAATCCCCAAAAAGTATGTTCTTATTGCGGAATCAGAGGGTCATACAGTTGATATATGCTACAAAGCATTAGGCATATGTAGCTACTGTAAAGTTAAAGGCCACATCAGGAATGATTGTTGGCATAATAATAGAAACAGATCCCCTCGTCAAAATATTAATTCCCAATTAGAGTGCCCTTCTTGTTCTGGAAATCATTTAGGCATCAATTGCCAATCCAGAAATCATAGTCCAAAACCAATAAATACTGATAATCCTCGCAGTACTGATAGTCCTAGAGAAATGAAATTTTGGTCCATCCATGAATGAAAACCCTGTTCCCTTGCCTCAACGAACACATCAAAATTCTCAAAGCCGGGTATTTGCAAATTCCAACCTTGGTAATGATTCATGGGCAAATACTGGAACTAAACCCAAGTCTCACCATATTAGTAACTGTGCTATGTGTGGGGAATCCCATGAGACAGGAGAATGTTTGAGAGATCCGGAAAACTATCAGACTCCGCAGTGAAGGGGTACACTGTGGGGAGGTTGGTGGATCCGGATCCTCTCATGGAATATTGATACCCCCAAATTTAAAGATAAAGGACCTATATCGGACTCAGTCATAGATCCCTATCTCCATACCAATCCAGAAGTAGTTTGCAACATGTGTCAGGCGGATGTAGAACCCCTGATTATCAACGTCTCAATAGACGATGGTAAGTCATTCTTGGATTGTATGGTGGACACTGGAGCTGGGGTCAGCCTTGTTAGTGAAGGGGTTTTAACCACTTTACAAAACCTAGACCTCCTACCCTCAAAAGAGGTTAAAGCCATAATGGGATTTGGTCATAATGCAAAGATCCCTATAACATCTTACATTGAAAGAAAAATAGTTTTTGATAATGGCTTCACCACAGACCCCATTAAATTCTTTGTAGTTCCCCTTGAAGTAATGACACATAATGTGATCTTAGGAGCAATTGCCTTAAAAGAAAATCACCTGATTCCTGACCTCACCCAGCGTGAATTATTAGTTCGATCACAGGATAACTTAACCAGCGTTGGGCGGGACATTAGCTTAGCTATCCCATTTTATGAATGTGTCATTACTGAGAACACCCTTGTCCCTCCTAATAAATGCTCGATGATCGCGATTGCCACTTCCCAAAAATAAAATTAAAGTAAATCATGGTTTATTAGAATTTGTAGGGATAGATCATCCATGTTTGCATTTCCTTCATGGTATCGTTACCGTTAACATGAATGAGGTGTTGGTTGCTGTTCTGAATCCTTCAGAGAAGGAACAGTATCTTAGAAAAGATTTAGTGGTAGGACAGATCCATGACTTAGACTACAGGAATATTGGGGTTGGAATACATCAGGGGAGACCAGATTTAGTTGTTGAAGACCCAACAGATTATTGGGATCATGAGAAAATAAGAACAGAATTTGAAATTGGTACACTAACGTTGTCCCCTGAACAGCAGGAAAGATTAATTTCCATGTTGTTAAAATATCCCCACGTATTAAGCACTGGAGATAATGATGTAGGCGTAGCCCACAATATTACCCATACCATTGAGCTTGAAACAGATAAACCCGTTAGAATTCCCGTACGTAGATTCCAGGGCCCAATAGCACAAGAGATAGAGAAAGAATGCACAAACCTCTTGGAAAGTGGTATAATCCAACCCAGTAAATCTCCTTATTCAGCTCCCGTGGTCCCAGTCAGAAAACCTGATGGCGCACTGCGGCTATGTATAGATTATCGAAAACTCAATAGTGTGACCAAAGGAGACTCTTTTCCCTTACCCAACCTGATAGATATGATATATAATATGCACGGAAATACTTTGTTTACTACCATTGACCTTATAAAAGGATACTATCAGGTTGCCATGGATGAGGAGAGCATAGAAAAAACAGCCTTTTCAACTCCATTTGGCCAATACGAATACCTAAAAATGCCTTTTGGAGTGAAAAATGGTCCCGCCACTTTTCAAAGGGGAATGATGATGGCTTTAGCTGGTCTTCCTTGGAACAAAGTCATGGTCTATCTAGACGACATAATTGTCCTAGGAAGAACTTTTGAAGATCATACAGAGACTTTAGAAAAGGTATTAATAGCCCTTGGAAATAATGGGTACAAACTAAAACCCAGTAAAACGAGGATTTGTAGGAGAGAGGTCGAGTTCCTTGGTCACAGAATCTCTGAGCAAGGAATAAAACCTTTAGAGAAAAATTTGAAAGGAGCATTAGACTTTCCAGTTCCCTCCACTGTAAAACAGCTTCGACAATTTTTGGGTATGGTCAATTTTTACCGTAGACATATCCCAAATTGTTCCCAAATTTCCCAACCATTATCATCCCAAACTGGTGGCAAAACGGTTCATTGGAATGAAGATTGCCAAAAAGCTTTTTGTCACTTAAAAACCGCTTTAGTAGACCCTGAATTATTAGGATTCCCAGATTACTCTCCAGAGGCTTCACCTTTGGAGTTATTCGTAGATGCTTCTAGCATAGGTGCAGGGGCTTGCTTATCACAAAAGCAGAATGGGACACAAAGACCCATTGCATATATTTCAACAACGTTTAGTGGGCCCCAAAAGAATTATAGTGCCATTGATAAAGAACTTACAGCTTTGCGTTGGGCGGTGAAATCCCTTAAGGCTTTTTTGAAAGGCATTAAATTTGTCATTTACACAGATCACCAGCCACTAATTTATTTACAAAACATGAGTATGGCAGATGGGCGAGTAGCTAGGACCTGGGAGGAATTAAATGACTTTGATTTTGAAATTAGGCACATTGCAGGGAAAGTAAATATTGTCGCGGATGCCCTATCTAGATCTCCAATACCTGATCAGTCTCTTGGAGAAATTACCGAATCAAAATCGGAATCAGTTGAGTTTGTACCCCCAGGATTCGAAACCATAGAAATCCCAGGTGGCGGTGATGCTGTATTTAAATGTTTGTCTTTGTTTCTTTTTGATACCCCTGAAAATCATCGTGACATACGCATAGCTGTGGTTGAAGAACTTTTAAATCATATAGGTAAATATATAGGTCAAAATAGAGACATAAGGAACATTAGGAAACAGATTAGAGTCATGAAATGTAGTGGCCAAGTCCCTCTCCCAGAGGTTATTGACGTTTTTTGTCAACTCTACAAAGTTAGAGTGGAGGTTTTTTATGAAGACGATAAACCCATGGTATATGGTTCTCAATTTTCTGATAATATTTGTTATTTAAAATGCCTGGGAGGCATACATTATAATTACTTGAAACCTAGTGCAGTAGCAACCACCTTAAATGAAATAATCCCTTATATAAATAACATAATTCCTATTTATGACAATGTAAACTTGGCTAGTAATAATATTAGGGAAATTGATATTTACACTGACCAAATTAATGATAAAACCATAAAAGTTTTAAAAAGACAAATATTCTTAGAGACCCCCAGTTCAAATTGGCCACTTTCCTTAAAATTGTTTAAACCTTTTAATAAAGAATTTAGTATCATAAATGATCTATTATACAGACAAAAAGAAAATAGTAAACCCCAAATGGTAATATCCTTTGACTTAGTTGTTTTAATTGTTTTAAGATTACATTGGCATCTAGCCCACATAGGTCGGAATAAACTTTTAGAATTGATTTACAAACATTTTTGGCATCCTCGTGTAAATCAAATTGTTTCCGATGTAGTAAAATGTTGCCCTACTTGTCAGAAATTAAAAACTCATTCTAGCAATATTATACCCCCTACGTTGAAAATAGATTCAAATAGTCCTTATGACCTTGTGGCTATGGACCTTCTCCAATTCCCTGTAACAAATAATGGTCATAAATATGTTTCAGTTTTTATCGATCATTGTTCCAAATGGGCCTGTGTGGTTCCAATGAAAGATAAACAAAGCCTAACGGTAGCCAAGATTTTAGAATATAGAATACTTCCCTTTTTACCTAAATTACCTAATCGTTTGTTGACCGACAATGGTATGGAGTTTATAGCAGAACCCTTTCAAATGGTATTAAACCAATTTAATATTAAACATATCAGAACAACTCCATTACATCCCGCCAGCAACGGTATTTGCGAACGATTTAATCGTAGCCTTATTCAATTTTTAAGATGCCTAGTGTTAGAAAACTCTTCAAGTTGGGATGAGGAATTATCCTCATCCATGATCATATATAACCACACATGGCATAGCGCGATAAAAATGTCCCCTTCAGATTTCCTTCTAAAAAAGGCCCATGTAGACCCCGCTCATACCTTTCCCCAATATTGGGATGAAGGAACTGTAAATTTCACACCCTATAAAATTGGACAAAGGGTAGCTAAAAAGGTCATATTCAAGGGGCATCATGTGGAAAACAAATTTAAGCTCAGATGGGAAGGTCCTTTTGTCATAACGTATGTGAATGCTAATAAAATTACTTACTGTATTAAACGAGTAGCAAATCCAAATGCCCGAGAAGAAAGGGCCCATCATTCACAACTAAGAAAGTGGATAGATATACCCCCTTACCTCAGAAAAAATCCATTTTTTATTGAAAAGGTTTTTAATGATGATGAGGAGGAGGTTGAATGTGAGGAGGATCAAATAATGGATATAAATGAATTAGACAATGATTCCAGTGACCAGGATGAGGATGAGGGAGAAAGTTGGCAGGAGTTAACGGGAGATGAAGAAGAAGATAGTGAAAGTGAATTCGAGGGATTTGCTGAAATAAATAATATTGATAATAATTCCCATAAATTACTTACCCAAATAGTATCCACCTTAGGAAAATTAAGGGAGCAAGTAGGGATGGATTCTAGTGGGAATAGTAGTCCAGTATGTGTAGGGAGTCATAGGGAGGATTTATTAGATATCCCCATTGTAAGTAAAATACAAACCCCCGAAATTTCCAAAAATACTCCTATAATCATTAGTGACACTGTACCAGCCTACAATTCCTGTAATAACACTTCACCTATAGCTGTTTTTTCTAATTCTTCTTTCCTTTCTGATCTTTGTACGAGTGTGTATTCAGAAAATTTCCTCCAAAGTCGTTGTGCCACATTGAGAGAGCAGGGAAAAGAAACCTCTAAGTGTGATTTTCCGATATCCCCAAATAAAACTGCAGATTTTTCTGGTTTTAATAGTTCACATTTTCAATGGGACGCCCATGAAGTGCCGAATCCTCCAATCCTTGATCAACTATTTTCACCCAGAACCCCTAAAACCCCAGACATGGAATGGGATGATTCGTCCTTTTTGATAACAGACCCTGAGAATAATTCTGTACATGACCAATCATATGCAGGATTGAATAAAAGATTTAACATTAAGCCAATAGAAATTGGAGAGGGTGTTATGGAAATTATAGAAGAGGAGTATCTTGATGAGGAATTGATAGAAGAAGAAGAAGAGACTCAATCACCTAGCACCTTATTGAGATTTTTAAAGGAAAATTATCAACTCACCAGCATTTCTTCTATTCCCAGTATTCAAGATTTACCACCGTCATATTCTATAGAAAGTGAGGTTGTGTTGAAGAAAGTTACAAGGAGAAAATCTCGCGGAACTGAAAATCCTATAGTAGAGGAGGAAATTAATCTTTTAGTTGATACACCTGTACGAAGACCTCATACCCGATCGCGTGGGATGGTCTATGACCACAGTCATATAATGAGTACCCCCTTAGAATGGAGGCGAAAGAGAGAGTGAAAGATGATCCTTAGCATTGTTTACCTTCTTTCCATCCTTCTTTGAAAACTTTTTACCACTTTTTTTTTTTTTTTTTTCTAAAAAAACAAACAAAAAGACAGAATATCATTGATATTTATATATATATAAAAATAAAATATTATTTATATGTTTTTCTTTATATAATTTTTGTTAGGATCCCAGATCTCAGTCATGATGGATGGTGTGTGAGTGGTTGTGTTGTGTGTCCCGGTTGTGTGATCTTGACTGAGACTGTGGAAATTTGAATAAAATTGTGTAATCACATCCTTATCTTGGTGTTTGGTATCTTTGCAGATAACTAACTGAAAGAAAATATGCCGGAGGTTAACTTGTTAGTGGTAGGAAGCTCAGAAGTGAGGATGTTTTGGGAAGGAAGGCAGTGCTTACAACAAGAATATGGTATCAGAGTCCGTGTTAATTACCAAGCAGGGGCTGTATTAGAAGAGAGTTTGGGACAAATTAAAAGATCAATGAAGCCCGACACTCAAATAGTAATTATATGGGCACTCACCCCATATGCCTGGAAGAGAACTCCCATTCGAGCCAAAAACAAGAGGGATACTACAATCTTTAGACCCAGTAAATATTTGACTGTTGATAATATCCCAGGGCTTATGAACCGAATAATGAGATATGTGTTGCAGGTCAATCCATACTGTTCTGTCTACCTTTCTATTCCTGCAATTAAAGACATGTATTGTTTCAATGAAAGTAGACTGGTAAAGGCTTGGGGCAACAATTATCGAGATTACCTCCTCCATCATGCTGAGTACAATCCAGAGCAAATGAGAAAAAGTTCTGTTAGAGCCTACTCCTTGTTTTATTCTCTTAAAAACCCACAATATCATTGGGAGGACAAACAACTGCTGTTTGGCAACAATGCCCTAAATTATTATGCCAGTAGAATTCCTAACAAGGGTAGAGGAAGGGAACAGAGACATCAGGCTGTCCATACCAAATATTTAAAAGGAGATTCCTTCCGTTTAGAGTCAACTTTGATACCAGACGGTCTTCACGGTAACCAGGAGTTTTTGCGTTATTATATGTTGAGTCACCGAAAAATTCTAGACTCCTTTATTCCTATCAAAAGAAATTATCAACTTCATGGGAAAAGGCAACATCCTCACTCACTGAAATTATCTTCAAAGAAGGGTCCTCAACCATTAATGCAAGTCGATACGTCTACTTTTGTTCCACCAGTAGCTTTTACCACAAGGAACAATGATGATAACGAGTTAATCACCGAAAACCAATACCGATTTGGTGATCATCTTTCTCAACCTTCGACTTCCCACGAGGGAAGAATACCAACAAACCCACAACCATACAATTTTATCCCTTGTAATTATCCCGCATTGATAACACCAACCCAACAACATGGTTATACACTATATCCGCATGTTCCCCCTTTTGATATATTACCTAATACTAACCCTTTTCTCCTTCCTTCAACCTTTCCTAGTAGCTGTAGTCAGCACATGATAAATCCCGACGCTCACGCGTGTGTGCGGGAATACATGTATGATAGAAAACGAAATGGCCATGAGCACAAATTGAAAAGATTACACGATTTGGAAGAATTGTCCTTGGCCATAGACTATGAAAAGGAAATAACGAAAAGATTAAGAAGGTGAAAAGAAAAAAGGAGAAATAGACTTGGTGGGGAGGGGTGTAATGGAGTGGAAGACAATCATTGAGCAGTTAACTCGGAAGAGTTCACCTCCTCACCATTGTCCATAGTAGATAGCGTAAATTATTTTTTTTATGTTCATTTATCAAAACAATTGTAATCATACACGATTTTATATATTGTTTGTATATTTCAGGAGTTATAATAATATTTTTTGTGCTCTTTATAATAATTATAAATAACTAAAAACAAAAATTTAAGACAAAACCTGATTCTGACAATCCTTATTGTGAAAAACTACCTGAATTTGACTCTAGTGAAAACCTGGAATTGCCTGGACATAAAAAGGAACATTCCATCTGACTATTAATATAGCTCTTTTTATAAGGCCAGGTAATGGAATAATAATGTAATAAATAACAAAAAGTATAGTGAAACATAAATGTTATTATAAGATTACTTGTGTGAATAATAATGTGTGTATTAAAAGTAAAATTAATGTGATAAAATAATTGCTCTTTATAGATTGAACATAGAATTAGAAAAACCGAAGGTAGAACAAAGAAGAAAAGACGAACAAATCATAAAACCTTCAGAATAACTAATTAGTTATTCCTTTCATAAGGTCAAATATAAATTGTATATATACTATAGTGAAAATATTTAATTAAACATATATTTGCACTAATATTGGAGAAGTTACATTAAAAAGTGTTAATGTATGATTTAATAAACTTTCAGGTTTTTTTTTTTGGGGGGATTTTGAAGCTAAAAGAACTGTGTGTTTGGAAAACTCCAGTCGTGTATTTACATCAATCAATATTCATTAATTTATTACCAAATACAAATTGGTACAACTAGGAAAAATACAGATAAGAATTTATATTAATTTGTAAGAACTCTTCTTAGTCTGTCCTTACTAACCCCTTCTTTTCCATAGTTTCTTTATCTTGTCACACTTCTGGGGCTCACTACATTTACCATCGCATATTCCATCACTGAAAGAGATGAGAAATAGTTAACTTATTAAATTCTTTTTTTAAACTGGGATCGACCAGTTACATATAAAAGTTTTGTTTTGTTATAACAATCAGTAATAATTAAAATAGAAAAGAAAATTCGATCCGAGTCTGATTTATTACCTTACCTTGTCATATATATACTTGTCCGTAGTTTTCTCTTTAAGACTTTACAGAATCCTATCCTTGAGTGGTTGTGTTCTCTCCATATGTGCTGTGCGAGTCCATTAAGTGTTACATTTTATATAAGATTTGAGAAGACTGGGTGAACTATCTCTATACTTTCTTCCCAAGCTAGGTAAGTGTGACTCTTTAAAAGTGTATTGTGGGTGTGGTTGTAGTTTTAGCGTAGTTTCCTCTCGGGTGCCAAGAGGGGTATTGTAATCACTTACACAATCATATGATTTGTTCCCCTTGCGGTGTCATCGAACACTCCCCCCTACACCGTGATAGTCCATCATTATATATATATATATATAGATAGGATTTTTATATTATTATATATATATATATATATTATATATATATATATATATATATATATATATATATATATATATATATATATATATATATATATATACAAGCTTTAAAGAGGCTGGGGGTTCTGAGGTGTCTTCAGAATTACTTAACTCCACTCCGGATGTTTGCTATGTATTGGGGTGATGTTCGCCCCTGTATGTAGTATGCATCACACATCTGGGGTGGTTCCACTCATACAGCTCTCCTTGAGAAGGAGTCTAGAGCTTTTCGCCTTATCAACTCTTCTGCTCTCACTAATTCTCTCCAGTCTCTTCCTGACAGTTGAATTGTTGTGTCACTCTCTCTATACTATCACTATTACAATGAACACTGTTCTTCTGAACTCTTCTGTAGCATGCCTCCTCCATTCAGAAGGGCTCATGCGACATGCCTTTCTACACACTCTCATCTTCTCTGTCCAACTCTCTGACCCCAGACTTAAACGCTATGCTCAATCTTTCATGTACTCTACTAGTAAAGTCTGAAACACACTCCCATCATCTATTTTTCCAACATCCTTTGACTTGCACACCTTTAATTAATATAATATATATATATATATATATATATATATATATATATATATATATATATATATATATATATATATATATATATATATATATATATATATATATATATATATATATATATATATATATATATATATATATATATATATATATATATATATATATATATATATGGGTCATTCCAAGTCACTTCAACCAAAATTTGGCAATTTTTTCCGTGACCCCTTTCGATTTTTATGAAAAATGGCACACTAACAGATCTTGTTGAGAAAATATGAATGGCGTTTATTGCAGGTCTCTAGCTCATATGGTTCAGAAGATATGACCTTTGAAACTTTGGTCAAAAATGTCAATTTTCAGAGAGTAGTCCGAGGTCAAAATAAAATATCTCGGCTTCTATGGCACTTAGAAGCATCGTGTAAAGACCATTTAAAAGATCTTGAATAGCGGTACAACATTTATTTAGATGATTTTGACCTCGGAGGTCAAATAAAAAATTTGACCTATTGTGACCTTGACCTTGAAAAAAAACCTCCTCTTCGATTTTTTTCAAACTTTGCTGAATTATTGTTATATATGTATATTTTAATTTTTTAATGAATTATTTTTTTGGTTTTGGCTTGGTTTAGAAAATATAAGCAATTTAATAAGTACAAATATCACATTTTTCACTTTTTTGCGATTTTTATCTCATTCAATGTATAGTTCCAACATTTCCATTTCTCTTTCTCTTCTATATATATATATATATATATATATATATATATATATATATATATATATATATATATATATATATATATATATATATATATATATATATATATATATATATATATATATATATATTGTAAGGGGCTGGCTGCTGCCGAGTATATTTTTCTCGTTTCAGATTGCATGGGGTATTCTCTGAGGAATATAGTCTTACCTGCTTGTTGCTTTGCTGTTATGCTGTTTGATTTTGACTGTGCTTGGGATCCACAATATTAATGTGCATGTGTGCCATGTCCTAGACTGGAGAGCGTGAAGGGAGATTGATGTTAACGTGTTTATTTGTTTAGATCCGTTAATGTTATTCTTCTATGTTAAATTTATTTTTATTATTATTATTATTTATTGAGTGCACTTGTGCTAATGAAAAGTCTTATGAGCTATTGTTCCCATTTCAGGGCAATAATTAAAAACAGGTTATTCTTATTCAAACAGGTTGTTATTTTCAAGAAGGCATATTACTCTTTCAAGAGTAGGTTATATTCTTTGTGTTTTTATTATTATTATTAATTCATTATATATTTTTAGATCATTTAAACTAAGGTGAGGCACTGGGGTAATTATTTATAATTCTCACAGGTGCCGGTCTAGGGCCTTATTGCCTAGTGCTAATCTGGAGTTATAATCTCTATACCTATCAGGTAGAAAATATAGACAAGAGACCTTAATGGTTTATGAGATTATCATATATTTTTTTTTTTTTATAAAATTTTAATATTTAAATATTCACTTTGGGAAAAGAAAATATGTCAGTAGTGTGATAAATTTCACAGTAAAACGTTTTCCACTTTCAAATCTTTGGTTGTTTTAAACCATTACTCTTTTTTTTTCTTTATTTTGTGTATATAAAGAGGCTATCTTGTGTACTGTGAACTATAGATAATTTTATGTGAACATTGTAAGTGTCAGATCAATATATATATATATATATATATATATATATATATATATATATATATATATATATATATATATATATATATATATATATATATATATATATATATATATATTCCCCATGCAATCTGAAACGAGAAAAATATACTCGGCAGCAGCCAGCCCCTTACAATATATATATATATATATATATATATATATATATATATATATATATATATATATATATATATATATATATATATATATATATATATATATATATATATGAGAGAGAAAGAGAAATGGAAATGTTGGAACTATACATTGAATGAGATAAAAATCGCAAAAAAGTGAAAAATGTGATATTTGTACTTATTAAATTGCTTATATTTTCTAAACCAAGCCAAAACCAAAAATAATTCATTAAAAAAATTAAAATATACATATATAACAATAATTCAGCAAAGTTTGAAAAAAATCGAACAGGAGGTTTTTTTCAAGGTCACAATAGGTCAAATTTTTTATTTGACCTCCGAGGTCAAAGTCATCTAAATAAATGTTGTACCGCTATTCAAGATCTTTTAAATGGTCTTTATACGATGCTTCTAAGTGCCATATAAGCCGAGATATTTTATTTTGACCTCGGACTACTCTCTGAAAATTGACATTTTTGACCAAAGTTTCAAAGGTCATATCTTCTGAACCGTATGAGCTAGAGACCTGCAATAAACGTTATTCATATTTTCTCAACAAGATCTATTAGTGTGCCAATTTTTATACAAATCGAAAGGGGTCAGGGTTTTTGTCGTGTTGAAGTGACTTGGAATGACCCATATATATATATATATATATATATATATATATATATATATATATATATATATATATATATATATATATATATATATATATATATATATATATATATATATATATATATATATATATTATATATATAAACAAGCTTTAAAGAGGCTGGGGGTTCTGAGGTGTCTTCAGAATTACTTAACTCCACTCCGGATGTTTGCTATGTATTGGGGTGATGTTCGCCCCTGTATGTAGTATGCATCACACATCTGGGGTGGTTCCACTCATACAGCTCTCCTTGAGAAGGAGTCTAGAGCTTTTCGCCTTATCAACTCTTCTGCTCTCACTAATTCTCTCCAGTCTCTTCCTGACAGTTGAATTGTTGTGTCACTCTCTCTATACTATCACTATTACAATGAACACTGTTCTTCTGAACTCTTCTGTAGCATGCCTCCTCCATTCAGAAGGGCTCATGCGACATGCCTTTCTACACACTCTTATCTTCTCTGTCCAAATCTCTGACCCCAGACTTAAACGCTATGCTCAATCTTTCATGTACTCTACTAGTAAAGTCTGAAACACACTCCCATCATCTATTTTTCCAACATCCTTTGACTTACACACCTTTATTAATTAATTATATATTATATATATATATATATATATATATATATATATATTATATATATATATATATATATATATATATATATATATATATATATATATATTAGAGGTGGAGTGGATATTCGCATCTGCATCATTTTTCCAATATCTGCATCCGCGGATATCCGCAACCGCATCCGCATTCGCGGATAGTGAAAAAATATAAAAAAAGCGCTTTCTCTGGCAAGAGTGAAAAATGTAGATTGCTTTGCACACCAAACTCAGATAGTAGTTAAAAATTCCATTATGAGTCAAAAATGTGCATCCGATTTTAATAACCAAATGTAGGTTAATTGCTACGCATTTCAATCACACCGTTGTAGCCCAAAATGAGCTGAAGAAAATACAAACAAGATTAAATGTTCGTCCACTTTCTGTCATGCAAGATATTCAAACACTTTGGAATAGTAGTTTGCATATGCTTGAGAGGATGAGCGAAATTAATGAGGCCATTTGCATTTATGCTTCAAGCAGCACAAAAATAAAGCCTCTAACAGCTGACGAAAATGACATTTTAAATAATTGTATTAATATCCTTAAGCCTTTTGAAGAATTAACAAAGACTATAAGTTCAGCTGAATCATGTTTGTCAGATGTGATACCACTTGTTTCAACATTGAAAGTTGTGCTAACAAATGTTATTAAGTCTAAGGGAGTTTCAAGGATGACTGAAACATTAATGAAGGAGATGAACGACAGATTTGAAAACCTGGAAAATGATGATGCTTATACAATTGCATCCTTTTTAGATCCCAGGTACAAAACAAAATTTTTTAAACCACTTGCTTCTCAGAATGTTAAAATCAAATTGGGATGCTTATGCGATGAGATGATAGAAACAGCTAAAATAGCGCATTTTTCAAGAAAAAGCAAAAGCTCTCAGATGCAAATGAAACAAAATCTGTTAGCTTAAGCATTGCTAAATCAATGAAAGATCTTCTAGCTTCCAGCAGAGATGAAGAATCACAGTCAGAAGTGTCAAAGGATACAATATCGATTATTGAAAATTATCTAAAACTCCCACGTTTGGAGGCAGATAAAGACCAACTGGTTTGGTGGAGAGATAATTGCAAAAGTTTCCCTTTTCTTGCTGAGCTGGCAAGGACTTATTTAGCATGTCCTTCAACTAGTGTTGCTAGTGAGCGTCTTTTCAGTGGAGCAGGCCTCATTTACGACGAAAAGCGAACCAAACTTTCACCTGAAAGAGCCCCAAAAGCTTTTATTTCTAAAAAATAACTTACCAATTATTAACTTCAAATGGAATATGTGAAACTGTGAAGTGTGAAGGTAATATTGAATTACTGGCTATATATATATATATATATATATATATATATATATATATATATATATATATATATATATATATATATATATATATATATATATATATTATATAATAATATATATATATATATATATATATATATATATTATATATATATATATATATATATATATATATATATATAATATATATATATATATATATTATATAAATATATATATATATTATATATATATTTTCCAAATATGGGTGGAGGTTGGGGAAAGAGGTTGGTGGGGTGTTCAAGAGTTGGGTCCCAGTCTCCACACCCTGGTAACATAGATTCTGGATATTATATTTAAAATTCCAAGAATCTATGGCAAAAACTCTTAAAAAATTAAACTATCCGCATCCGCATCTGCGGATATCCGCAATTGAATATCCGCAACCGCATCCACATCCGCGGATAGTAAAAAATTACTATCCGGTCCACCTCTAATATATATATATATATATATATATATATATATATATATATATATATATATATATATATATATATATATATATATATATATATATATATATATTATATATATATATATATAATACTAATTTAAAAATATAATAAAAAATTAAAAGCAATGAGAAATAATCAAAATGTCAAAACTGAATTAAAAAGGATTAGGTTAAAAATTAAAATATACTATATTTCAGAACCTATTCATAGTTCTCTCTTCAGGTATGGATCTAGAGAAAGCAAAGAACAGAACTGAAACAGACAAAGTGGGAACTTATAAAGGTGATGAGAGAGCTGCTAACCTACGAACAAGAGGAAAAGTGGAACGCGTAGGCGCATCCAGAAAGCAGGGTCACATGGACATTCATACATAGACACACAGAAAAAAATATATATATATCAAACTATAAGGTTGTAAATAGAGACTCACATATGCAAGTACACATGAAAATATAGTACTATGGTGTGTTAAAGTTGTTTTTAAAAAGTTGAAGGTGAAACCATCTTGAATGAAAAAGCTAGAATTAAAATTACAATTTTTTTTTCAAAAAATTATTCTATTAATCTGAAGATGCTTTTGTTTTTTGAAAGGTATACAAAACAAGCATCTTCCTGTTTATATGATTTTCTGTAATATGTACATGCACAGATTGTCATTGAAAATCAGATTTATATTGGGAGATACAGAATTGTAGTTTTTAATGTTTTGCCAAAATAGGAATTTTGAAATTTATTGCAGGTAATTTTGTATACACCTCCTGCTGGTGGTATATTGGAAGAATTATTCTTAATTAATTTTGCATAAAATGTATCCAGAAAGATGAAGATCAGGCTAATTTTAAAAATACTTCTTATGGTGAATTTTAACTCTAATAAAGATTTAGCATACAGTAGTAGTAGTATTGTTATTTTGGGGCAGGTCATGTGCAGATGGGGTATGATTGTCATAAAGATAAAGATATGTTTTAAGGTATTGTTTTTGTATATAATCATGCGGATAACCGAGGTCTAAGAATGAATGAAAAACAAATGCTATATCACTGTCTATAAAGGGTCTGTAAGTGAAAGTGAGCATGAAAATGAGTTGAAAATTATGTTCTTTTTAATATAGTCAGGGTGATTGGAAAAAGCATGCAAAAGTTGGTTTTGGGTGGTAGGCTTTTGGAAAATTTTAAATGTAAGGTTTGTATGGTCTTGTAAAATATACAAGTCAAAAAAGATATACCATTATAGCTTTGAAGTTGGTAGGTAA
>SEYY01001208.1:82330-104830 GCA_009176605.1 Armadillidium nasatum
TCCATGGCTCTCCTACTGATAAAAATTTCTGGCCTCTTGTCAAAAATATCTCTAACAACTTCTGTAAATCTGCCTTTCCTCCTCTTATTCGCTCTGATGGTTCTGTAGCTAATACTCCTTCTGAAAAGGCTAATCTCTTTGGCCTCCTTTTTTCATCTAATTCCACCCTGCTCGATTCTGGCATCCCTCCTCCTACTCCTTCTCCTCTCAGGTGTCCCATGCCTCTACCTATAATTACTCATGATCAGGGTGCATGGGATCCTGAAATCTATGAACGTCAGGAAGGCCAGTGGCCCGGATGGCATTCCCCCTCGTGTTCTGAGGGAGTGTGCTTCCGAGTTGGCCCCTGTCCTTGTTCAGCTCTACTCTCTATGCCTTAATACTAATACTTTTCCTTTATGCTGGAAGCGTGCGTTAGTTCAGCCGATCCCGAAAAAAGGTAGCCGTTCTGACCCTTCTAACTATCGACCTATAGCTCTCACTTGTGTTCTATCTAAAATTTTTGAAACTCTCCTTAACTCTCATTTCCTGGATCATTTGGAATCTCATTCTCTTCTCTCTGATCACCAGTATGGCTTTCGTCGCTCGAAGGTCAACTGGTGACATACTTTCCTATCTTACTGATCTATGGTCTTCTGCCCTTAGGGACTTCGGGGAGTCTTGTGTGGTGGCGCTTGACATATCCAAGGCTTTCGACCGGGTATGGCATGCGTCACTACTCTCTAAGCTCCCTTCCTTTGGGTTTCCTCCTTCCCTTTGCTTACTCTTGTCTAGTTTTCTCTCAGATCGTTCCATTTCGGCAGTTGTAGATGGAGCGACCTCTTCCTCCTTTTCTGTCAACTGTGGTGTTCCTCAGGGTTCTGTTTTATCTCCAACCTTATTCTTACTTTTCATTAACGATCTTCTCCACTGCACTTCTAACTCTGTTCACTCTTATGCTGATGATTCAACTCTACATTCTTCTACTCATTTCAAATCTGCTCCCTCTTTTGCTTCTAGAGTTGCTTCTCGTCTTCAACTTTCCGATAGTATTCTTGCCGATCTGGATGGAATTTCCCGGTGGGGACATAGCAACCTTGTGAAATTCAACTCTTTAAAAACTCAACTTCTTTACATCTCCCTCTCAAAAACACCTCCTAACTTTCCTATCCTCTTCGATGGCTCTCCCGTCTCACCTGTAAATAACATTAACATTCTTGGTCTAAACATAAACAAAAACTGTCTTGGAAACCACATATCACAATGGTTGCTAAAGCTGCCTCTAAGAAGCTGGGAGTTCTGTTCAGGTTGCGAGAGTTTTTTTCTTCTGAGCAGTTACTCCAGATATATAAGGGTCTTATTCGCCCTTGTATGGAGTACTGTTCTCACATTTGGGGGGGCTCTGGCTCCTCCTCTCTTCTGGATAGGGTTGAGTCAAAAGCTATGAGATTAATAAACTGTCCCCTACTTTCAAACTCTCTTGACGTGACGTTGGCGCGCTATCTCTTTTCTACAGGTACTACAATGGCAGGTGCTCGAGGGAATTGGCCTCTCGCATTCCTCCACCGTTGCGTCGTCCTCGTTGCACGAGGGGTGCCCTGCTTTCGCACCAATTTTGTGTGGACGTAGGGAATCCCAGGCTAGCTCGTTGTGGTACCTCCTTCTTTCCAGCCACCTCTATTCTGTGGAATTCTCTACCATCTTCTATTTTTCCAACTGTATTTAATCTTCCACTCTTCAAGTCTTCCGTCTGCGCCCACCTGAGGGCTGTGCGTTAGGTGTGTGTGTTTGCATGAATTTTGTCTTTGTGTGTGTGCCCCCTCCTTGAAAAGGGCTCTGCCCGTGAGTGGTGGCGTTTTATAAAAAATATATATATATATATATATATATATATATATATATATATATATATATATATATATATATATATATATATATATATATATATATATATATATATATATATATATATATATATATATATATATATATATATATATATATATATATATATATATATATATTAATCATTTTGATCATCATCAGAATATTTCTGAAAACATTTAAAGGTAAGACAAAATTAACAAAACTAAATTTAAAAAAAAAAAAAAAAAAAAAAAACCATTTTTACAAAAACAAAGCAAAAAACACAAGCTTATATATATATATATATATATATATATATATATATATATATATATATATATATATATATATATATATATATATATATATATATATATATATATATATATATATATAAAATAAAAGATAATGAACACTTAACATAAACTATATAAATGAAAAATAAATTGAAAAGCTATAAATTTATATGACTTAATTTCAGTAATATATAAACATAAACAGGGAAAGCACAAATAAAGAAAAAAAAAAAAAAATTTTCTTTTTCTCCCTTAGATGGATATAAAATCAAACTTGCTACTATGCCAGGAAAATTAAACACTAAGTTAAAAATGACTGTTGAACAGGAAATGCGGAAAATATACACACATACGAACACACTTGAACTAATATATTGTTACAAATAAAGGACAAACATACATTAAGAAAGATATATAATAATAATAATAAAACTAATAATAATAATAATAATAATAATAATAATAATTAATAATAGTAATAATAATAATAATAAAAATAATAATGAAAATAATAATAATAATAATAATAATAATAATAATAATAATAATAATAATAATAAATAATACAAATAAAAATAGTACTATATCATCAGACAAAAACCAACCTTAGATGGGAGCTATTAGGGTGAAGAAAAAAAAATAAATAAATTTAAATTCACACTTATATTATGAAGCTTAAACGAGAAAGGAACTAAAAACAAGGGATTAGGTTATGGCTGGTAACAGACGATCCATTAAACAGTGTAAAGTGTGGATAAAACTAAAAGAAAACAGAATAGTGATAAAATTAGGTTAGGTAACATATAGGGGCATGGTAGTGAGATTACTGTTGAGATCAGGCTTTATTTTGTGAATATACAGAGATTCAAGAACACGGAGGGAGTTTGCATTGGAGTGTGATGAAAGAACAGAAAAATGTTTAGGAAGAGGAAATGACTGACAAGAAAGAGAATGATTACAAATGGCAGAGAACGGTGGGGAGGATAAAGGAAGAGAAGTACGGAATGAGATACCCTGGTGTTCGCAGATGCGAGTACGTAAAAGCCTGGTGGTAGAACCAAAATAGCCTCTAGAGCACTGAGAACCAGTGAATTTGTTTACCACAAAGGCTGACAGAGTAGGAGGAAAGACTGACTTGTAGCGGAAGGAGGAAGAAATTTTAAGTGGTGTATTATAGCTGAATCTAAAGTCAATATGAGGAAAATGAGGCGAAAGAATGTAGTAGAACTGTTGAGAAACGGAAAACTAAAATATATAACGTTTTTAGGGGCCGATAGAACTATGCTAGCTGGACGATATTTGTCATTGAGGAAGTTAAATATATATTGTGAAATAAGGAGGGTAATTATGAGACTCAAACAGTTTTTGTAGAAGTAGAAACTCTTGATGAAGAAGATGGTAAGAGGATGATATGCCAAAAGCACGGTGTAAGAGAGTTGAGATAGTATTAGTTTTCCAAGAAAAAGGAGAAGAACTATAAAAGTTGGCGACAGAGGGAGAGAAGGCTGGTTTACGATACACAGAAGTAAGGAAATGATCGGAAGTGGAAGTGATAAGAATGTCTAGGAAAGGGAGAGTAGAATGAAGTGAATGTTCAATAGTAAACTTGATATTAGGATGTAATGAGTTTATGAAGAAGAAGAAGGAGTTTGCTGAATGAACAGAAGGGAATAAACAAAAAATGTCATCAACGTAAAGTTTGTAAAAAGAAGGGACAGATGTAGGGGCCGAAGAAGATAAAAATATACATTCAAGATGAGAAACAAAAAATCAGCGAGTATGGGACCCAGTGGAGAGCCCATAGCTAAATAAACAAACATAAACATAGCTATATATATATATATATATATATATATATATATATATATATATATATATATATATATATATATATATATATATATATATATATATATATATATTCAGTGTGAACCAATTAGCAAACTAAAAATTTTGTGTATACAAGTCTGCAAGAAGAGGACAGAAAATTGACCTGTTGCCCTGTGTCAGAGTGTGGTCAAGATGGGATGGGGGAGTTCTTGGAGGTAGTCTGCATGGTAGTTGCCCATGAGCTTTCTCCTTGCGATCTCCTTTTGCACAATCTAGACGCAGTGGTAAAACTCTTATCTTACCATCCAAGTGGTCAGGGTTTAAATCCCTATATAGCAGACTTTAATTTATTTATTTAATATATATATATATATATATATATATATATATATATATATATATATATATATATATATATATATATATATATATATATATATATATATATATATATATCAGCAGCTTCAGTCATTTTATAAATTGAGAGATCGCCAGTTAATACTTCTAAAGCAATGTCTTTAGGTAAGATTTGAAGGAACATTTCTTTTGCGACTTTCATTATTTCATATCATGACTTCAAAAGCAGAGTCTCCGAGTGAAAGCCTTATTCTATTTAAGTATTCTGAGGGTTTTTCACCATGTTCCAATTTCTGCTGAAATAAGTCCTCAACTCTCTTCCTGGCAGAGGGAGCATAGGTTTATCTCAAAACTTTTTTTCAACTCCTCGTAAGAATTTTCAGTTATAGGAGGTTGAATTTGATAAATATGGAAGATGACAACAGGGGTCCCATCAGTTGGATTCGTTCAATAGGTTTATTCACAAAATAAAGCTGGAAATACCTTTCTTATTTTGTTGGGGTTTTAAATACTCTTCTTACTTTGGAATTCTTTTATTTCCATTTAACATATTTTATAAAGGTTTTTTTTACAGTATATCACAGCATTCACGTATTATGTTCAATGAAAATTCACAACTACAATTTGCTAGCCATCCTATGATATATCATATACTGGCAGAAACAATACTATAATAATTGATATATCATTCCTAATGTCGATTTATCATTCTAAGTATTATTGCAAACTACAAATAAAAAAAAATCAATATATTTTTCATTTTATATATATATATATATATATATATATATATATATATATATATATATATATATATATATATATATATATATATATATATATATATATATATATATATACTTTGACTTCAGGGGTCAAACCATGTTACATCTGAGAATCAACATACTCAGCATTTTATGGTTGAGCAATCCTCTTAGCCAAAAACACTTTGATTCAAGAACAGCTTCAAAGGACCAAGCTCCAGTCATGGCAATTTCATCATGTTTTCACCCTCTCCTCACTTGATCTTCAGATTTAAAATTATTTTAAGATTGCATTAACCACAATTAGTATATCAGTAAGCATAGATCAATTGTGGAAAGGCAAAGAAGACTTTCTCAGGGGTTGAAACACATCATGTTTCAACTGAGAACAGATTGAAAATCTTATGAAACTGTCATGATGGGAAAGGCAAACCATGAGACAAACAATTCACTCACTGAATCTGACTCCCTGAAAGAGTTTACACTCCTGACTCTGACTCTTCCATCCCTGGTAGTTGAAACAAGTAGTTGAAAATTTCAGATAAAGCTATATAAATAGTTTTTTCAGCTTTTTAAAACTAGTAACTTAATTGTAGATCACCAATAAAAACTTTTAAAATTTCATAAGAATTCATTATGAATTTACAGTACATGTTACAATGCAATAGCTCCAATATTCATTTTTCACTTGAAAAAAAAGCTCAATTTTTTATTAGAGTTGTAGATAGGTAGAGATTGTTGAATTTAGTAATCAAACACAACAAACCAAGATAAATTTAAGTTAATCTTACCTTTCTTTTTTTTGGCTTTTTTTGTTTCTGAGAGGTTGCATCCCCTATACTCATTTGACTATGCCTTTGCTCTTCAAGAACTTTCTCAAAAGATGTTTCTTTTGTACTGACTTTAGTAAGATAATATATAGCAAAACTAAAAACAATAATTATCACAAGAAGAGCCAATTCACTCATTTTTAATTAAACCTGAAATAAAATACAGTGGTTATATATCATAAAGTGAGGTAATTTGGTCCAAATGAGGAAAATAGGTCCAGTAGCTTTACAGTTTAATGAAATTAAAAGAAATTTTACTTTTTACAGTTTAATGAAATTAAAAGTAATTTTTTTCTTTCTTTTAATTCATTGGATTCCCAAATTTGAATTATTTTCATTATCATGAAAGCCAAACTTATAATAACTTGAAGTTTAAGAATTTTAATTAGAATAGGGTTTGCTATCAGAACGCTCAAACATCTGAGTTTCGGCCAAGAATAAGAGGTGAGGTCTAGAAGAAGAGAGGTGATGTTCAACAAAGTGGAAATTAGAGTGCAGACCGCGAATGTTGTAGAAATTAATGAAAAAAAATAGACCTTGCATCAGGACAAGCCGACAGCTGTATCTTGGTGGCACCAACCCCATCACCGGAGGCCACCAACTCCCAAGTGGTGATGGGGGAAGGGGTGGATGAGGGGCTATATTTGGAAGCCGCCCCCAGGGGCTTCTCTGAGGCTACTTTTGTTGAGGCCATCATTTAGTTTTTGTTTTTTTTTTAATTTTCTTTAAAGGGTGTCTGTATTAATGTTTTGTGTGTGCGAAAGAGAGTTTACTCCGATTTAGAAGATGATTGCGAATATATATATATATATATATATATATATATATATATATATATATATATATATATATATATATATATATATATATATATATATATATATATATATATATATATATATATATATATATATATATTATATAAGACGAATTATGGGCTAGCTTAAGGAATTCCTTATTAGAGCTTTTATATATCAAAACTAGATTTATTTTTTAATCTAAAAGTTTCTCATAATTCTTCACCCAAAAAGTAAGGAGTATCGTATCGAGTATCAGCCATATTAACCAATACCGATACCGATCTCCCCAAAAATGGCCGATACTGCCAATACCGATACTATCGGTACATCCCTATTGCATATATATTTATTTTATGATTATGTAGAAACTAAAACTTTAATAGTTTTACTATACTTTATTCTCTCATTAGCCCATTTATTTTTTCCCTTAAATTGTGAAGAGTAATAGTCAAGTGAAATCATCAAGGTCAGATCTTAAAATGGTGAGTACACTTCATGTTTTCCCCCATTTTTATTGATACCAAGAAGCACTGCAAGTTGTCTTTCAGGAGGAAACAAATTTTTGGAATTCTACACAAGATCAGTCTTGAAGATAGTTACTTAGCATCCTGTACTGAGACAGTCTTGACAAGTGTCTCCTCAGCCAGGAAAATCAGAAGAGGTAAGTGATTTCTTTAGTAAGATAATTCCTTTAGTATATATATATATATATATATATATATATATATATATATATATATATATATATATATATATATATATATATATATATATATATATATATATATATATATATATATATATATATATATATATATATATATATATATATACTCCGGTGGATAGGAACTGACCGGGGCTGGAATTTTGCTGGGGCCAGGGCCAGAGTTCTGGCTGGGATTGCCTAAAATTTGTAAAGAGGTCAAAAGCACTGAAATTTTAGGTTAAAAAAATTAAATTAATGATTATGTGCATTTTCTCTGAAAAATTTTCAGAAAATTACAGATTTTGTATAATAAGTACAAAAAATTTTTTTGATTCATAATAGTGATTCAACAGCTTTACCTATAAGACCCTACGGTAAAGTTTGAAAAAATATAAGAAACTGAATTATCAATATAACCTATATTTATTCATTTCACTGTTATATTATTGCTACATATAAAACTTGTATCAATTATCTACATTATTTCAAAATTATTATTTTGCTTATAATTTCAATCAATATGGTTAAAAGATCAGCTTCAGCAGTATGGAAGTACTTTTCAATGTTTCAGGATAGGCTCGAAATAGCTAAATGTAACATAAGCAGTCAGGAAATTTGATGAGGATCTCCGGGTGTTACAAGTAAAAAATCAACCAAATCTTTATGGGGGCATCTAAAATCAAACCACAAAAATGAACATTATTTGACTGACTGAGCTGAAATTTTCAGGGTATATGCATTTTTTCCCAAAGTTTTGAGTTGATTTCAAGCATTTTCCTGAGTTTATAATGGTTTGAAAGTTATTTGGACCCAAAGTTTAAAAAAATTGATAGAGGGCTCAAAACACTGGTCCACATGAGCTGAAGATTTAACTGAATAATCTTAGCTACAATTTCTTGCATTAGTGAAAACAGATTTTTGATATCACATCTAAAAAAAAAAAAAGTTATAAGCACTTGAAATTTTTTTTTTTTTTAAATCATACCCTCCCAGAGAAAAAAAATTATTTAAAAAACATGCTACCAATTAATTTCTTTATTTTTGGATATTGTTTAGAGGAGGGACAGAGAAACAACATTTATTTAGTGTATTATTAAATGCTATTTGTTTGAAGTGAGATATAGCCTCTCAAACTTTCTGGACATTTTTGAAATTTGGTCAAAAATGGACCTTTTTTGAGAGGCTATGTCTCGAAACCAACGAATCGCATCAAATACATTATAAAGAAGAATTAGTAGCCCTATCCTTCCTCTATGCATCCACCAAAAATAAGAAATATTATAATTTAATTTTTTTTTTAAAAAAAAAAAAAAAAAAAAAAAAAAAAAACATTTTTTTTTATAGATGTTCAGTTTTGGGCTTGTAACATTTTTCCTATAACTCTGGGAACAAATGTCGGGTACAAATTTTTGTTTCAAATAGAATTCTAAATATACAATCCAAATTTCAGGTCATTCCGAATAGTGGTTTTGCCCCGCCATTCATTTGAAAAGGGTCAAATTTAAAAAAAAAAAAACTTTTTTTGCAGTTATAGACTCAGAAAAACGCTAGAAATGGACTTTTTTTTTTCACCAGGAAAAAAAGCTATATACAGAATCTGCTAAAAATTAAAACAAAATTTGAAATTGGATTGTCCCCTCAAGTATAATTTGGCATTTTAACCCTGGCAGGCAAACCCCGGTTTCCCCAATTTTTAGCTGGGGCCGGGATTAGCCGGGGCTGAGGCCCCAGTTGGTTCATACCGGTGGACAAAGGCTAGAACCTTACAAAACTTCTTCAGTGTTGGGGAAATACCAGAAACCTGGTCAAATTCCACCAGAGTTGAAGTGAAGTCAGAATCATGACCAGTTAATGGCTGACATTTTGATAGTATGCGCTTGAAAGTGTGCGAGTTAAAGGAAGTTGGGAAAATAGAAAAAGGGAGTGTGTTCTAGATTTTACCATTTGAATACATTTAAAATTAAGCATACCTGTTAGGTCTGTTGTTAGAGAGTTGGACAGAGAAAGGTGGAGACTGTGCAGAAAGGCGTATAGCTTGAGCCCTTCTCAGTTGAGGAGATATGTGACAAGAGAGTTCAGAAGAGCAGTGTCCATTGTAAAGTAAAGAGATGATACAAATAATTCCACTGGCAGAAAGAGACTAGAGAGAATTAGAAAGAGCGTAAGTTAAGAAAAAAAGCCCTAGACTTCACCTTTTCATGGAAAGCTGTACAATTGGGCCATCCCAGATGTGTGATGCATACTTCATAAAGGGGCAAACAACATCCTTATTGTTTGCTGATTTGGAAGTAACTTGGATGGTGTGAAAAAATTACGAAGGTGCCTCATAACACCCAACCTCTTGGAAGTTTATTTAGAAAGAGAGGTAATGAATACATTTGAATACATTTAAAATTAAGCATACCTGTTAGGTCTGTTGTTTGAGAGTTGGACAGAGAAAGGTGGAGACTGTGCAGAAAGGCGTATAGCTCGAGTCCTTCTAAGATCACAAAAAAAGAAACACCAAGAAAATTAAGGATAGATGAAGATTTGAGTTGTGTGTTTTTGAAGATGTCATAGTTGTGTTCATTTGCTTTATATATATATATATATATATATATATATATATATATATATATATATATATATATATATATATATATATATATATATATATATATATATATATATATAGTGAGGTTTTTAACCTTTGTCATTCCTTTTCCACAGGTTGGGTAATAACGATGGGCGCATGTAGCTGTGACTGTTTCTAGAACATCTGTTGCTCATTTTGCATGTTGCTTTTTCCTGGCCTGTCCTGATCTTAATCTGTCACTTTTCATATGAATGATTTGATTCATTCATTATCAATTTTCCATCATCTATTTATAACCCTTCAGTTAAGTTTTTGCCATATATCCTTTTGTGTCATATTTCCTAATTTTTGAGAATTATATTGTAAAGGAGAAATATTGTCCCTTTACGATCCTTCATTTCTCTCAATATGAAGACCAAAGACTCGACAATCAACAGCACTTGTCAATCTCTCTTTAATCACACAACATGATAAGGCAGACACTCAGGTCTGGTTTAAGATCCTCATGTTGCAAGCTTCTCCACCCTCAACACAGCCTGGATGAATCAAAGAAGAATTGCCAATAAAAACTTCAATATCTATGACTTATGACTCTCATGACTCTACATATGGCTATACATGAATCTGAATAATTATAAACCAAACTACGGAAAAAAATTGCAACCTCATGAACAAATATGTATATTTGTGTATGGTCAATTATACAAATTTTTATATCATTCACAAATATAAATATTTGTGTATGATTTAATCAATAATTGCAATCTCAGACACAAATATGGATATTTATGTATGGTCAATTATACAAATTTCTACTATATATGAAAATATGAATTAATGAGAATGACACCACACACACAAATATGAATATTTGTGTTGGTTCTTTCTACAATAAACTACAGGTTATTTAGGAATATAACAACTGGTAATTCGCCTGAGGAGATCATTTGTTTTGCTTGCCTGCTCAATTATAATTCAGCTTAAATATATAGTACAGCTTAAACAAATAATTGAGTAATTTTGAGTTAGCAATTATCCCACACTACTCATTTGGCCTTAATATTAGTTAGATTCTCATTCAATATGAGCTCAAGATTTGCAATTTACTCCCAAGATTGGCACCTAAAACATATGATTATCAATTTAATTCAATCTAAACATTAACCCATCCAAATAGTTATATTTAAATTTGT
This sequence comes from Armadillidium nasatum, assembly GCA_009176605.1. Lineage (NCBI taxonomy): Eukaryota > Metazoa > Arthropoda > Malacostraca > Isopoda > Armadillidiidae > Armadillidium > Armadillidium nasatum. Next base: position 93,527 of record SEYY01001208.1, read on the forward strand.
TTAATCCTTCTATTAATATATACAATTATAATTGCAAATTTACCCTGCAAGGAAAATAAAATTGAAAATCCAAAAAATTTGGCAATCTTCCTGTATTGAATATTCCTAATATTCCCTGTATTAAGTTTTTATAAACTATTTACCATCTGCAAAGGAAAGAGCTGATTTATAATCTATCAAACATACATCCATATCGTACTGAATAATAAATGATATTTACTCCCAAAAATGTTTAAGGATATCAATTCGTGTCCTTTTCAATAAAATTTCTAGCATTACTGCAGCAGGAATCTTGTCCAGAATCTCTTAAAACTTCTTTGAATGCTACTGGGTGATGGTTTACCAGATGTACAGTTTGGGCAACTATAAATTCAAAATCTGGAAAGTCTAAAACACATGATTTTTAGTAAATCCATGAATCAATCTTTTTGATAATTTTACACAGCTTTCTACTAGACCTCCTAGTTGATTGCAACCTTTATAATATTGTTCAAACTTGAAACTTTTAATACCTTTTTCCTGAAAATAGTTTGAAGAAGTCCTTTAGAATGTTCAATTCAGCTATTAGCTGAGAACCCATATCAGAGTAGCAAGCTTTAGAAAATTTTTAACAGTGACATCTGCACAAATTTTTAAATTTATTGCTCTACTCTACAAGCAGCATATGCAAAGTAACAACTTGTTCATTTTTTTAATTTTTTTTAACATAAAAAGGCCTAAAATAATCCAAAACATCTCTCAAGGGAATATTAATTTTTGGAATGACTTGGCACAAGAGATTGTTGACTGTGATTCTCTTGTCAAATTTAAAAAGGGGCTAGATAGATATATGGATGGTTTAGGTGTTATGTAGTATAACTTGACTAAGCCAAATTGGCAGGAATTTATGAATTTTTAGATCATCAGAACCTATGACTAAGCCAAACGGAAGTTTTTTTTGTAGTTGGTGATGGTTCATTGAATATTGCATGTATAAATGGGCTTAGTTTTACTTTTATCTTTGCATGAATGTGCTGATAACTAGGGATGGGATAGACCTAGTCTTTTGTGCATCTATTAGTATTGTTATTGTTATTATTTGTTTGGACTGAGACAGTCTCGATAGGCCCTTGTAGCTTCTAACTGTCTCTATTTTCCTATGTTTCCTGTGTTTATTTCATCAATGTAAAGATGTTCAGAAATCTACATATACACATACACACATATATATACTCACACGTACATATTTCCATATGAATGTGTACATATATAGAAACATACATATACACATAACATACTTATATATATATACAAATAGACATACATACATATATATACATTCATACATACATGCACATGTATACACCCATACATACATACACATGAATACCTACATATATTTGCACATACACATATATACACACAAATACATATATATCCACACAAACTCCCAGATATACATATAACATTGTGAAAACAGTTATATCAACACGGCCAGGCATCTTACTGCTGAGAGGAAGAAGTAAACCAATCAGAAAAGAAGAGGGGGAGGGGGGATCAGGAGGAAGGATCCAAATATAATATGTGTGTAAGAGCCATGGGGGAAGTATGGCATGTGTATAAATATTTAAAGAATGTACAGGGGATGAGTTTGTTGGTTACTGTTGAGGTCTGGCTTGTATTTTGAAATGTATATGGACTCCAAGATGAGTAAGGAGACTGTATCTGAGGCAGAGTCTAGAATGGAAAAGTGCTGGGGAAGAGGAAATGTAACACAGGAGTGGGCATGAGCATGAATGTTTGAAGGTGAAGGAGAGGTGATAGGGAGAGAAGTGCAATGCAAGAGACCTTGGTGTTCATGAATGCAGGTTCTTAGAAATCTTGTTGTGGAGCCAATGTAGTCCTTCGTACAGGAGGGACAGGAGTATTTATACACAACTGACGATCTAAGTGGAAACGGAAGAGAAGATTTAAAGGAAAGAAGGAAGAAATTTTCAGAGAAGTGTTGTAGGTAAACCGGAGGTCAAGGTGAGGATAGTGATGAGAGAGTGATTTACGTAGTTTGGATGTGAGAGAAATGGTGGACTGGTCGAGGTAAGGGAATTTAAAGTAAATAATCTTTTTTGACGCTGTGCTAGAAGGAATAGAAGGATGATATTTTGCATCTTTTTTTTTAATGTTTTTCTTTTTATTCTTGTGAGTATATGTGAGTGTGTGTGTATATGTAGATGTCTGAACATCTTTACATTGATGAAATACATGCATGTATGTTTTGGGAATGACAATGTATGATTGGACAGTCTATTTTGCTTTTGAACTATGTCTTCTCTTTTCTGTACTTTCGATTTGTTCTAATTTTATACAGCTTACACACTACAAAACTTCACAATTACCAACCAACTGTCATTTCAAATTCAATCTCAATAGACTATTATATTCTTTACAGCTTTCATTTATTATTAGTGTGCTATTTATTTATATAGTTTTTAAAAAAAAATTTTTTATTTTTTTTTTATTTCTATTTTTTGTCATTTGTTCAATTTTCAGTGTACTTAAAATCAATTCCTTGTTATGTGATATTTATAATTTAATTATTTTTCAGTTCTCGTGATGATGGTTCAATGATAGAACCGAAACGTCAGATTTGTTTAATATTAAGAAAATGTACAATGTATATAATTGTTTTTTCAAAAATAATTAAGATCATTAAAAGTTAAATAATAATAAATTAATGTTGAGTCCATTTCTGGCTATCCTCTTTATAATAAAGATTTTGCTCAATAGGGGCACAAACATATATACAGTGGAACTCCAATATTCGTCATTAATCCGTTCCTGAGGGGATGATGAATATCGAAAAAGACGAATATCGAATAATTTTTTCCCATAGGAATTAACTAAAAATGGATTAATTCGTTCCCAGCCTCGAATTTTGCCTATCTATTCTTTAACAAAAAAAAAATTTCAATCTAGAATCGATCTCCGAAATCATTTCAAACACTGTACGATTCAACTACAGTACATATTAAACAGCGTACTGCCATAAATAATACGTAATACGCACTGTGTAGGCCTACATAAACGCTAAACACAAATAAAATTTTAAAAAGAAATTTTCCTTTTGGATGAGAAAAACAATGATTGCTATTAAGAGTTTTTATTTTTAAGGTTATAGGCTTTCGTAGGTAGGACGAATATTGATTTTTCGACGAATATCGGAAAAAAAATTACAGGGCGAATATCGGAAAAGACGAATACTGGAGGGGACGAATATTGGAGTTCCACTGTATATATATATATATATATATATATATATATATATATATATATATATATATATATATATATATATATATATATATATAAAAAACATGACAAAATTATAAAAAATAAAAATAAAATTGACAATTTACATAATTTTTACATGACCAGCTTCGACATCCAATATACACCAAACCACACCTTTCCTAAACTTCCTTAACAATCAACTACCCAACATCAAATTTACTAAAGAAGAAGTTAATAATGCCCTCCCATTTCTCGATATGCTTATTACAAAAACCTCAACAAATCATAATATAAATATTTACCGTAAACCTACTTTCTCAAATTTGTCTCAACTTTTTTAGCCACGTCCCCTTCCGCTACAAATGCAACAGCATTAAAACTTTAATTCATAGAGCTTATCACCTTACTTCCAGTTACATAGAACTCCATAAAGAATTCTCCTTTTTAATCAAACACTTCAATGCTAATCTATTCCCTTCCTCCCTTATTTATTCTTTAATCAAAAAATTTCTTAATAAATCTTTTGCTGATACAACTCCTATTCTAACTGCACTGAAACAAAGTTTTTATTTCAAACTCCCATTTCACGACCACCAATATCTCAAATTAAAAAATGATCTTCTCAACCTCTTACATAATAGCTTCCCTCAATTAGACTTCACCTTTGTTTTCATCCCGAACCTCTCCATAGGCTCTTTCCTATCACATAAAGAACCCCTACCCACACTTTTGCGCTCATCCATCATCTATAAATATTCATGTGGTGCTTGTTCTAGTACCTCTGTTGGCAGCACATCACGTCAACTCTCAGTTAGATGTGACGAGCACAGAGGTATTTCCCCCAGAACAAATATGAATCTTTCATCTCCTTCCTACTCCAACATTAGATCCCACAGTCGAAATAATAACCACCCAATAGAACCATCCTATTTTTCCATCCTATCACAAACCAACCAACAAACAGATTTAAAAATCTTAGAATCCATCCACATTTCCATTCTTAAATCTTCTCTCAATAGTGACAGTGGCCCTTTCAAACTACAACTTAATTGATTTAATATTTTATTTTATTTTTATTTTATTATAATTACTTTTTTTTTTTTTTTTTTTTTTTTTTTTTTTTATATTTTATATATATATATATATATATATATATATATATATATATATATATATATATATATATATATATATATATATATATATATATATATATATATATATATATATTGTAGAAATCTGCAAATAGGCTACTCCAGGCCCATATTTGCAATCAAGTAATTAGAATTCCCCTTTCATTCTCTTTGTTTAAAGGGAGTAAAAATCATTTATTATTCGGCATACTAAAAAAAATTTTTGGGGGGACGGGAGTAAAAAATATAGGGTCATTCCAAGTCACTTCAACACGACAAAAACCCTGACCCCTTTCGATTTGTATAAAAAGTGGCACACTAATAGATCTTGTTGAGAAAATATGAATGGCGTTTATTGCAGGTCTCTAGCTCATACGGTTCAGAAGATATGACCTTTGAAACTTTGGTCAAAAATGTCAATTTTCAGAGAGTAGTCCGAGGTCAAAATAAAATATCTCGGCTTCTATGGCACTTAGAAGCATTGTATAAAGACCATTTAAAAGATCTTGAATAGCGGTACAACATTTATTTAGATGACTTTGACCTCGGAGGTCAAATAAAAAATTTGACCTATTGTGACCTTGACCTTGACCTTGAAAAAAAACCTCCTCTTCGATTTTTTTCAAACTTTGCTGAATTATTGTTATATATGTATATTTTAATTTTTTTAATGAATTATTTTTGGTTTTGGCTTGGTTTAGAAAATATAAGCAATTTAATAAGTACAAATATCACATTTTTCACTTTTTTGCGATTTTTATCTCATTCAATGTATAGTTCCAACATTTCCATTTCTCTTTCTCTCTCATATATATATATATATTTATATATATATATATATATATATATATATATATATATATATATATATATATATATATATAATATATATATTGTAAGGGGCTGGCTGCTGCCGAGTATATTTTTCTCGTTTCAGATTGCATGGGGAATATATATATATATATATATATATATATATATATATATATATATATATATATATATATATATATATATATATATATATATATATATATATATATATATATATATATATATATCTTACACTTACAATGTTCACATAAAATTATCTATAGTTCACAGTACACAAGATAGCCTCTTTATATATACAAAATAAAGAAAAAAAAAGAGTAATGGCTTAAAACAACCAAAGATTTGAAAGTGGAAAGCGTTTTACTGTGAAATTTATCACACTACTGACATATTTTCTTTTCCCAAAGTGAATATTAAATATTAAAATTTTATAAAAAAAAAAAATATATGATAATCTCATAAACCATTAAGGTCTCTTGTCTATATTTTCTACCTGATAGGTATAGAGATTATAACTCCAGATTAGCACTAGGCAATAAGGCCCTAGACCGGCACCTGTGAGAATTATAAATAATTACCCCAGTGCCTCACCTTAGTTTAAATGATCTAAAAATATATAATGAATTAATAATAATAATAAAAACACAAAGAATATAACCTACTCTTGAAAGAGTAATATGCCTTCTTGAAAATAACAACCTGTTTGAATAAGAATAACCTGTTTTTAATTATTGCCCGAAATGGGAACAATAGCTCATAAGACTTTTCATTATCACAAGTGCACTCAATAAATAATAATAATAATAAAAATAAATTTAACATTAACGTATCTAAACAAATAAACACGTTAACATCAATCTCCCTTCACGCTCTCCAGTCTAGGACATGGCACATGCACATTAATATTGTGGATCCCAAGCACAGTCAAAATCAAACAGCATAACAGCAAAGCAACAAGCAGGTAAGACTATATTCCTCAGAGAATACCCCATGCAATCTGAAACGAGAAAAATATACTCGGCAGCAGCCAGCCCCTTACAATATATATATATATATATATATATATATATATATATATATATATATATATATATATATATATATTATATATATATATATGAGAGAGAAAGAGAAATGGAAATGTTGGAACTATACATTGAATGAGATAAAAATCGCAAAAAAGTGAAAAATGTGATATTTGTACTTATTAAATTGCTTATATTTTCTAAACCAAGCCAAAACCAAAAAAAATTCATTAAAAAAATTAAAATATACATATATAACAATAATTCAGCAAAGTTTGAAAAAAATCGAAGAGGAGGTTTTTTTTTCAAGGTCAAGGTCAAGGTCACAATAGGTCAAATTTTTTATTTGACCTCCGAGGTCAAAATCATCTAAATAAATGTTGTACCGCTATTCAAGATCTTTTAAATGGTCTTTACACGATGCTTCTAAGTGCCATAGAAGCCGAGATATTGTATTTTGACCTCGGACTACTCTCTGAAAATTGACATTTTTGACCAAAGTTTCAAAGGTCATATCTTCAGAACCGTATGAGCTAGAGACCTGCAATAAACGCCATTCATATTTTCTCAACAAGATCTGTTAGTGTGCCATTTTTCATAAAAATCGAAAGGGGTCACGGAAAAAATTGCCAAATTTTGGTTGAAGTGACTTGGAATGACCCTATAATAATATAATGGCAACCTATTAATATGAAAGGATTGATAACCTTTAAAAGACTATATCATTATTTGATGCCATATATATATATATACTGGTATAGGGACCGACCGGGGCTGGAATTTTGCTGGGACCGGGGTTCTGGCCGGGGTTGCCTACAATTTGTAAAGAGGTCCAAAGCACTGAAATTTTAGGTTAAAAAACTTAGATATAAATTTAATTGAGGTTTATTTAATTATAAGAAAGGCGTAGAATAGCCAGCATTCACTTAAATTAATGATTTTATGCATTTTCTCCGAAAAAAATTCAGAAAATTATAGATTTTGTATAATAAAAAGTACAAAATTTAAAAAAAATATTTTTTTTGATTCATAATAGTGATTCAACAGCTTTACCTATAAGACCCTAAGGTAAAGTTTGAAAAAATGTAAGATATAAAATTATCAATATAACCTAAATCTATCCATTTCGTTATATTATTGCTATGTATCAAACTTGCATCAACTAGCTACATTATTTCAAAATTATTTTGTTTATACTTTCAATCAATATAGTTAAAATATCAGCTTCAGCTGAAATACTGTACAATGTTTCAGGATAGGCTCGAAATGGCTAAATGTAACATCTGCTGTCAGGAAAATAGAAGAGGACCTCCGGGTGCTACAAGTAAAAAATTTTCAACCAAATCTTTATGGAGGCATCTAAAATCAAAACACAAAGATGAACATTCTCTAACAGAAGGAGGGCTAAAGAAACAAAAAAAAAAGAGAAAATTTTAAAAAAGCAAGGAGAAAAATCTAAATTTTCTTATATTTTGTTTGAATTTTCTTTTTACTATTTGACTGATGGAGCTGAAATTTTCAGGGTATATGCATTTTTTCCTGAAGTTCTGAGTTGATTTTGAGCATTTTCCTGAGTCTATAACGGTTTGAAAGTTATTTGGACCCAAAGTTGAAAAACTGAATAACAGGGTCAGACCTTTGGTCCACATGAGCTGAAAATTTAACTGAATAATCTTAGCACCAATTTCTGGCATTGGTGAGAACAGATTTTTGATATCACATCTAGAGAAAAAATTATAAGCACTTGAAATTTTTTTTTTATTTAAATCGTACCCTTCCGGAGGAAAATATTTAAAAAACACGCTACCTATTAATTTCTTTATTTTTGGATATTGTTTGGAGGAGGGACAGGGCTATAATTTTTATTTAGTGCATTATTAAATGGTTTTTGTTTGATGCTAGATATAGCCTCTCAACCTTTGAAAATTTTTGAAATTTGGTCAAAAATGGACCTTTTTTGAGAGGCTGTATCTCAAAACCAACGAATCGCATCGAATAAAGTTTAAAGAATTTGTAGCCCCATCCTTCCTCTATGCACCCACCAAAAATAAGAAATGCTATAGTTGTAGTTTTGTTTTAAAAAAAAAAAAAAAAAAAAAAAAAATGGATTTTTTTTTTTTTTTTTTTTAAATTTTTTGATAGTTCAGTTTTGATTTTATAACATTTTTTCTATAACTCTGAGAACAAATGTCTGTTACAAGTTTTTGTTGCCAATAGAATTCTGAATATACATTCGAAATTTCAGGTCATTCTGAAAAGTGGTTTAGCTCCGCCATTCATTTGAAAAGGGTCAAATTTCCAACAAAAAAAAAATAAAAAACTTTTAAGCAGTTATAGACTCAGAAAACGCTAGAATTGACTTTTTTTCACCAGGAAAAAAGCTATATACACCAAATTTCAGGAGAATTGGCTGAAAATTAAAAAAAAAAAAAAATTGGATTGTCCCCTCAAGTATAATTTGCCATTTTAACCCCGGTAGACAAACCCCGGTTTTCCCTGATTTTTAGCTGGGGCTGGGGTCAGTAAAAATAGCCGGGGATAGCCGGGGCTGGGGCCCCGGTCGGTTCATTTACCGGTGTGTAGGAACCGACCGGGGTTGGAATTGGGGGGGGCCGGGGTCACCCAAATTTGGCCGGGGTTTCCTAAAATTTGTAAAGAGGTCAAAAGCACTGAAATTTTAGGTTAAGAAAATTAGATATAAGGTTTATTTAATTGTAAGGAAGGAGTAGAATAGCCAACATTCACTTAAATTAATGATTACATGCATTTTCTCTAAAAAAAAATCAGAAAATTACAGTTTTGTATAGTTAAAGTTTAAAAAAAGTACAAAAATTAAAAAAAAAATTATTCTAATTCATAATAGTGATTTAACACGTTTACCTAGGTAAGACCCAAAGGTAAAGTTTGAAAAAATGTAAGATATAAAATTATCAATTTAACATATTATCAATTTATTTAACATATTATCAATTTATACATATCATTGTTATTTTATTGCTATGTATCAAACTTGTATCATTTAGCTGCATTATTTAAAAATTATTATTTTGTTTATACTTTCAGTCAATATGGCTAAAAGATCAGCTTCTGCAGTATTTGAATACTTTACAATGTTTCAGGATAGGCTCGAAATAGCTAAATGTAACATCTGCAGTCAGAAAATTAGAAGAGAACCTCCGGGTGCTACAAGTAAAAAAAATTTCAACCAAATCTTTTTGGAGTATCTAAAATCAAAACACAAAGATGAACATTCACTAGCAGAAAAGGAGCGGTCAAAAGAAACAGAAAAGAAAAAAAATCTTAATTTTCTTAATTTTGCAATTATGATTGAGCTGAAATTTTCAAAATATGTGAATTTTTTCACGAAATTCTGAGTTGATTTCGAGCATTTTTTTGAGTCTATAACGGTTTGAAACTTATTTGGACCCAAAGTTGAAAAAAATGAATAACTGGGTCAAACCACTGGTCCACATGAGCTGAAAATTTAACTGAATACCTTTGCCCCAATTTCTTGCATTGGTGGGAATAGATTTTTAATATCACGTCTAGAAAAAAGTTATGCAAAAATCGTACCCTTCTGGAGGAAAAAATTATTTTAAAAAAAAAAATGCTACCTACTATTTTTTTTTATTTGTGAATATTGTTTAGAAGAGGAACAGGGCAACAATTTTTATTTAGTGCATTTTTAAATGCCCTTTGTTTGAAGCGAGATATAGCCTCTCAAACTTTGGGAATTTTTGAAATTTGGCCAAAAATGGACCTTTTTGAAGGCTATATCTCAAAACCAACGAATCTCATCGAATAAAGTACATAGAGGAATTTGTAGCCCCACCCCTCCTCTATACACACCAAAAATAGGAAATGTTATAGTTGTATTTTTTTAAAAAAAAGATTTTGTCTGAAAAGGTGGATTTTTTTAGTTCAAAAAATTTTTTTTTCTATAGTTGGTCAGTTTTTGGCTTATAACATTTTTTCTATAACTCTGGAAACAAAAGTCTATTAGAGGCTTTTGTAGCCCATATAATTTTGAATAAATAGTCCAACTTTCAGCTCATTCTAAAAAGTGGTTTGGCACCGCCATTCTATTGAAAAAGGGTAAAATTTCCACAAAAAAAAAAAAAAAAAAATTTTTTTTTTTTTAACCGTAATAGACTCGGAAAAACGCTAGAAATGGACTTTTCTTACCGGTAAAAAATCTATATACACTGAAAGTTTCAGCAGAATTGGCTGAAAATAAAAAAAAAAATTTTTTTTGTATAATTTGCCATTTTAACCCCGGCCGGCAACCCCGGTTTTCCCTGATTTTTAGCCGGGGCCGGGGCCGGGGTCAGTAAAAATGGCCGGGGTTGGCCGGGGCCCCGGTCGGTTCCTACCGGTGTGTATATATGTATATGTATATGTATGTGTATATATATGTGTATATATATATATATATATATATATATATATATATATATATATATATATATATATATATATATATATATATATATATATATATATATATATTTTATCTATTATTTCCTTTTACTTTAAGATTTTCTAAAATCTAGTCATAATAGCAACCTGGTCAAAATAGTCAAAGTACAGTTTTACACTTTCGACAGACTATCTGACATCATATTGAAAAAATAATTATTCCTATTAGTTTTAATTTTTTCTCTTACAAAATCATGTCATTCATCGATTAACCATAAAAAATAATAATTTCATTTTCGTAGTTAAGCTGAGAAAAAAAAATTGGGGCACACATCACTTAAGTATTACGTTTTTCTTTTTAATAAGTATTTATATTACTTTACCATATGTGTAGAATGCATTTAAACATATTTTGACTTCTAATTTTCAAAATAGTGAAAAATTGAGATATTGTGAGATTGCATTACCAGTTTTTCTTCACTATACATTACATCTCGTTTATATTTTGAATAACTAAATACCAGCTAAGGGACAAATTGTATATTTACCATTTCTTGTTATTTACCATTTCTTGTTTATATATATAATATATATATATATATATATATATATATATATATATATAT
>SEYY01001208.1:109830-112368 GCA_009176605.1 Armadillidium nasatum
TCTTCTTAAATTTTCATTTGCATTACAGAACTAAAAAAAAAAAGTTCTTTAAAAAAAAAAAAATTAAATATAAAATTTACAGTTTTCAAAGAACTTCACGGAACCTTTTTCTTTAAGGCTATATTATAACAAGAGCAAGCTATTGGAACTAATTTCCATATCTGAGCTGCTCGATGCTTTTTTAAGAAGTGTTAATTTCGAACTGCGTTTTGTGTAACTCGTTTTTTGTAACTTCTTTTTGTAACTGCCTTTTTTGACTTCTTTTGGAATTATTTGTGACTACTATTTTTACTTGGTTGGTTTTCGCATACCTGTGCGCTAAATATAAATATTTCCCAGCACCAAACAATATATACAATTTACAGATATTTTCCCTTTTTTATAAAAGAAAAAAGGGAAATTTCCTAACACTGGAGGACAATAATTAAATTTTCTTTAAAAAGAAAATTTAAAAAGATGATATTTTTCGAAGAAAAAAATTTCAAAAATATATAAATTTGAATGCTTACTTTAAGCCAGATCACTTTTGTACAGTTGTTTAGTTTTTTCAGTGCTGACGATGGCAGCTTTTCTAACATTCTTTTTCTTTGAATCTGCTTTGAGATCTAATTCTTGATTATCTAATTCTTCTAGGGAATCTGAATCAATTTGTGGAGTAGTTTCTGCAACGCTAAGTAAGGGGATTAATGATGATACATGTCCTTTTACTAGTTCTTTTGTCTTACCATTTAAAATTTTAGCTCCTGTTACTTCATCTTTTATGTTGGTCTGTACTTCTTTTACTATTCCCATTGGGTACTCTGAAGATTTCAAAAACTTTTCTTTAAGAAGCACCAAATCACCTACTTTCAATTTATTATGTACTTTAGGTTTGTATCTTCCGCTTTTGTTAGTAGCTTGAACAATTAATGTCGCTAAAAACTCTTCATTATAAATCTTAATTAAATTCTCCCTAATTTTTCTAAGTTTAGAAAAATTTTCTTTTACCTGTGTAACCGGATCCTCTTCCCAACTTTCATCTGGATCATCTGGAATTGATTGAAGATCCGGTATTACATTTACTGATGGAAGAACATAACCTTTCAACAGTTGTTCTGGTGTGATCGGATCAGGATCATCATTTGTTAGAGCATCCTTAAAGGCTATAGGTCTTTTGTTAATAATGCTATTAATATGAGAAATGGTAAATTCAAAATCATCATAATTCAAAACATTATTTCCTATAGAACCATATATAACTCTTTTTGAAATTTTTACACAACTTTCTACTAATGATCCTAACGAACTATTACCTTTAAAATATTGTTCAAATATAGGAGACTTTATATTTTGTTCAGAAAAATAATTCTGAGTTTCTGCATCTTTAAGAAAATCTGTTATAATATTTGAGGCCCTAACGATTTGACTTCCTAAGTCTGAACCTACATATTCTGGGATTCCATATTCAAATATATGCATTTGAAGAGCTCTTAAAAAGTTATTTACAGTTAAATCTCTACAAATCTTCAAATTTATAGCTCTGCTCCAAAGGCAAGTTATGCACAAAATATAAACTTTAGTTCTTTTGTTATCAGACTTAATATTGTAAGCTCCAAAGTAATCCAGGAAAATATATCTAAACGGTATAGAGGGAGGGTTTATACGGAAATCTCTATAAGGACTTTGATTTAATTTAATTACTTGGGAATTCAGTCTCTTACAAATTACACATTCTCTTTTTATTTTCTTAACTAAAGAAAATAGTTGTGGAACCCAAAATTTTTTACGTAATTCTGACATTAACGTATAATAACTAGCATGTGCTAGCTTTTTATGCAAGTCCATAATTATTAATTTAGTGAGGGTACTCTTTTTTGAGAGCAAAATAGGAAAGTAGTTCCTATTTTTGTCCTTACCTCTACTGCATTTGCTTTTAACTCTCAGTATATCGTTTTCATCTGGAAAAATGTTTAATTGAGCAATTAAATTAGGCATTATGGCATACTGTTTATCTTTGGATGAAAAGTACTTTAAGCATTCTGAAAAATGAATAGCTTGATCTTTCTTGATTACATTATTACAAGCTTTTACAAAGAAATTTTCATCAGTATCACATTCATCATTTTTACAATGACCTACTTTAGATTTTAAAATATTTATAAACTTTAAAATATATTTGTGGACATTTACCAATTTTTGAAAGCTTGAAAACCTTTCAAGAGGAACTAAATGTTCTAGCGATTCATTTCCATCCTCCACTACAGTAACTAACTGTGAAGTATTATTTGAAGGAGAATTCAAATTTGGATTTGGAATCACAATTCTTGGAAGATCTTGACCCAAACTCATCGATTCTTTCCTAGATAAAAATTCAGGTCCTGAAAAGTAGTTAGTTTTACATAGCTGTTTGTAACTACAAGGTCTAGTTATAGCATCACTCGGGTTATCAAAACCCGAAATGAATGTAAATGTTATTGGAAAAGTCTCACAAATTTTATTTAAATGGTTAAGTCTATTTGCTATAAAAACAGTTCTTTTCTGCTGTGTTTTTCCTAATTT
>SEYY01001208.1:112468-128832 GCA_009176605.1 Armadillidium nasatum
AAGCCTTGAAGAGTGGAGATTAAATACAGAGGAAAAATAGATGTAGAGAATTCCACAGAATAGAGGTGGCTGGAAAGGAAGGTACCACAACGGGCTATCCTGGGATTCCTACGTCCACACAAAATTGTGCGAAAGCAGGGCACCCCTTTGCAACGAGGACGACGCAACGGTGGAGGAATGCGAGAGGCCAATTCCCTCGAGCACCTGCCATTGTAGTACCTATAGAAAAGAGATAGCGCGCCAACGTCACGTCGCAGAGATAGGGGTCAAGAGAGTTTGAAAGTAGGGGACAGTTTATTAATCTTTTAGCTTTTGACTCAACCCTATCCAGAAGAGAGGAGGAGCCGGAGCCCCCCAAAATGTGAGAACAGTACTCCATACAAGGACGAATAAGACCCTTATATATTTGGAGTAACTGCTCAGAAGAAAAAAATTCTCGCAATCTGAACAGAACTCCCAGCTTCTTTGAGGCCGCTTTAGCAACCATTGTGATATGTGGTTTCCAAGACAAGTTTGTTGTTTATGTTTAGACCAAAATGTTAATGTTATTTACAGGTGAGACGGAGAGCCATCGAAGAGGATAGGAAAGTTGGGAGGTGTTTTTGAGAGGGAGATGTGAAGAAGTTGAGTTTTTAAAGAGTTGAATTTCACAAGGTTGCTTGACCCCACCGGGAAATCCCATCCAGATTGGCAAGAATAGAATCGGAAAGTTGAAGACGAGAAGCAACTCTAGAAGCAAAAGATGGAGCAGATTTGAAATGAGTAGAAGAATGTAGAGTTGAGTCATCAGCATAAGAGTGAACAGAGTTAGAATGCAGTGGAGAAGATCGTTAATGAAAAGTAAGAATAAAATGGAGATAAACAGAACCCTGAGGAACACCACAGTTGACAGAAAAGGAGGAAGAGGTCGCTCCATCTACAAGTGCCGAAATGGAACGATCTGAGAGAAAACAGACAAGAGTAAGCAAAGAGAAGGAGGAAACCCAAAGGAAGGGAGCTTGGAGAGCAGCGACGCATGCCATACCCGGTCGAAAGCCTTGGATATGTCAAGCGCCACCACACAAGACTCCCCGAAGTCCCTAAGGGCAGAAGACCATAGATCAGTGAGATAGGAGAGTATGTCACCAGTTGACCTGAGCGTCGAAAGCCATACTGGTGATCAGAGAGAAAAGAATGAGACTCCAAATGATCCAGGAAATGAGAGTTGAGGAGAGTTTCAAAAATTTTAGACAGAACACAAGTGAGAGCTATAGGTCGATAGTTAGAAGGGTCAGAGCGACTACCTTTTTCGGGATCGGCTGAACAAATGCACGTTCCAGCATAGAGGAAAAGTATTAGTATTAAGGCATAGAGAGTAGAGCTGAACGAGGACAGGCGCTAACTCGGAAGCACACTCCCTCAGAACACGAGGGGGAATGCCATCCGGGCCACTGGCCTTCCTGACGTTCATAGATTTCAGGATTACAGGTAGAGACATGGGACACCTGAGAGGAGAAGGAGTAGGAGGAGGGATGCCAGAAGGGTGGAATTAGATGAAAAAGGAGGCTGAAGAGATTAGCCTTTTCAGAAGGAGTATAGTCAGAACCTAGCAGATTACAATCAGAGCGAATAAGAGGAGGAAAGGCAGATTTACAGAAGTTGTTAGAGATATTTTTGACAAGAGGCCAGAAATTTTTATCAGTAGGAGAGCCATGGAGGTCAGCGCACTTCCTTTTATGAAAGTACGCTTAGTCCGTCGAAGAACATCCCTGCAACGATTCCGAGCCGAATGAAAATTAGCAAGAGGATAGGAGAAGGAGAGTTTTTCCATTCACGATAAGCATTGTCTCTCTCCGAAGGGCAAGAGAACAATTGCCATCGAACCAAGGATTTTGAGGAGAAAAAGATTAGTTGAAGATGGAATGAATCTGCCCATCCCATCAAGGATTACGGCCCCTACCTTTTCAGCAGAGACAGAAGCATCCCCCGAGACAAAGCAAGATTCACCCAATGATAGTTGGCAAAGAAGCGGCATTACCCCCAATTAGCCGATTAAAGTGCCAGAAAGTACGTTTAGGGCATGGTGGAGCTGTTGGAGAGAAAAGCATTATAACTAAGAGCTATAAGATTATGGTCAGAGTTACCAATAGGAGGGAAAATGGTGTATTTATAACTAGAAGGAGTAGTGGTGAAGCATAAATCAAGTGTATTCAAGAATTGGTTAGGACGATCTGGAATGTGTGTGGGTTCCCTAATCAACTGCTCCAGATCGTTAAGAATGCTGAATGATTTGGCCTCCCTCCCACCTGTATCAGTGTGAGAGGAGCCCAACCACTCAGTGTGGTGTAAGTTGAAATCCCTAAATAGAGGACTTCAGCATTTGGATGAGAAGAATTGACAGTCTCGTGAGTAGTAGTAAATATTGAAAAAAAAAACAGGAAAACTGTTCCATTAGGGAGCAGTAGCAGAAGCACAAGATAATTGTAGTAGTAGGAAGACAGATTTTAAGCCATAAAACTCGAAATTAGGAGATTCTAGATTTACGAGACGTGTCACAGAGTGTTAATGTTTAATATAGGCACAGACTCCACATTTAGTCGGAAATTGTGAAAAAATTGTAGTTGAGACATTAAGATTGCTAGAGAAGAATCCCTGTCCAGCTGGGTCTCAGACAGAAGCAAAAGGTTAGGACGCGAGGTAGTGAGGTAGTGTTCAACGACGCGAGATTAGATCGAAGGCCACGAACGTTAGCAAAGGTAATAGAAAGCCTCCGTCTACGCCCAGCCCCACGAACCCTCAATTAGGCATTCAAAAAACAATCACGACGTACATCAGCACGCACACACTCAGACACCACGCTCGCACACACGCACGCACTAACTCACTCCCGCAAGCACTCACACACACGCTAGCACACAATACAGTAAAAAAATTTTAAAATTATTAAAACTATTAAAATCATTTTGAAAATATTAAAGCTATAATTATTAAAAATTATGAAGTAAATTTATACTTAATATTTCGAAGAGAATAAATAGCAAGTTTAAAACGGTAAAAGTTTACATTAGCTTAAAACCATACTTATCTTTCATTTGCGATCTTCGCTGACAATAAAAATAACCTTACATTAAAAACACTAACACACAACACTGCAATAGAGACTAACTATCAACACACCTTTCACTAAGAGAGATACATATATATGTATTTATATATATATATATATATATAATATATATATATATATATATATATATATATATATATATACATATATATAATTGGTAAAATTCTGTTATTCCATTTTTTTATTTCATTTTTAAAAAAATTCTTTACTTTTGTCCCACTCTTTATTTATAATTTCATATGATGGGTAAAAATCAGTTAAATAAAACTTTTAAAAAATTTAAATTTGTAATGTCCACAGTTAGGAAGTGGGTTGGAGAAACATTAATTTAACAATATTATATTTTAGTTAATCATATCAAAATTATTTTAGCATCAATGAATTCGTCTCTCTTTGCCGATTTCAAAAATATATATATGTTAAAGTTATTTTAAAAATTAAGCAAGTTATTTGACTTTCAAAATGAAGGGTGAAACAAGCTCCCTCCCCCCCAAACTTTGGAACCTCATAAATCAATAACTGAAAGTCCTGTGGATTTTTTACTCACACAAGTGAATTTAGGGCACAAGATATCCCTATACTCCAAATTTCTTCAAAATCTGTGACAGAGTGGTGTAACTCCTGTGTAGGTCTATTATTATTATTATTATTATTATTATTATTATTATTATTTTTTTATCATTATTATTATTATTATTATTGGCTACCTCATCTACACACATTTCATCTTCTGAGGATGACTTGTCATTCTGCTTTTCTTCAATGTTTCTAAGATGCATTACGAGATCATACCGGGACCTAAAAATATAAATGAAAAATTAAAACAGCTTTGTAAAATTCAAACTTCTAAGATGACTGTAATTAGATACTTCAGCACTGCCAAGATTAAAAAATAAGCACAAAAATTAGTTTCAAATAATGAAAAAAGTAATATATGAAAAAGATATAATATTTTTCCAATTAAAATATAAGGTGAAAACAATAAAAACTATCAATGGAAATCTTCAATTATTATCAATAAAAACAAATAAAATGCAACTTTATTTAGTAAATTTCAAAATAGGAAAATAGGAAGGAAGAGAAACAACAGCCCTCTATGATTACTCAATGAAAATAATTAACAATCCTAATTTAGAGCGATGAATACCTTAAAAATGTATTTTTTGCTAATACAAAAAAACTACAGTATAATTTTAATACTACAAACCTATAAATATTAAATTTATAAGTAAAAAAAAAAAAAATACTAAGTATGCTAGTTTTAATCATAATTAAAAAGATCTATGCCTTTTTGCCTTCTGAATCTGATATATATATATATATATATATATATATATATAATATAATATATATATATATTAAAAAAAATATAATGCTTAATATATGAAATCAAATTGATTTAATCAGTTGATTAAATCAATGATTTTTTTTGAAAAAATTATTTTTTTGATTTTTTTTTTTTGATTTTTTAAAAAAAAAATAAACTTTTTTTTTTTTTTTTTGTTTTATTTGTCATATTTTTTGATACATAATGATATAACAGATATATTAGTTCCTTCTTACTGTGTTAAAAAACTTTAAAGTAGTTTATATATTAGAAATATAACTTCCTTAATATTTGGTTCAAGATTTCATATAGGGTAATACAAGAATCTGATCTTCATTAATATAATTTATCCAATATAGAACTGTTAGAGTTTAGAATTCCTAATATATATTCAATCAAATCTTCAACAAAATTTTATTGAGCTTTAATCTAATGCAATTTGAGGTTATAGACAAAAGAGAAAACAGAAAAGACAATTCCTTTTAATTTTCAACCATTTAAATTTTTATACAACATTATAAGAAAACAATATCCTCTATATAAATTATAAAAGAAAAAAATTTAAGCACTTTTGATGCATAATCATTAATCCATAAATTAAATACGTAACTTGCAATATATATAATATATATATATATATATATATATATATATATATATATATATATATATATATATATATATATATATATATATATATATATATATATATATATATATGCAAGTTATGTATTTAATTTATGGATTAATGATTATGCATCAAAAGTGCTTAAATTTTCTTTCTTTTATAATTTATATAGAGGAATATTGTTTTCTTATAATGTTGTATAAAAATTTAAATGGTTGAAAATTAAAAGGAATTGCTTTTCTGTTTTCTCTTTTGTCTATAACCTCAAATTGCATTATATTAAAGCTCAATAAAATTTTGTTGAAGATTTGATTGAATATATATTAGGAATTCTAAACTCTAACAGTTCTATATTGGATAATTATATTAATGAAGATCAGATTCTTGTATTACCCTATATGAAATCTTGAACCAAATATTAAGGAAGTTATATTTCTAATATATAAACTACTTTAAAGTTTTTTAACACAGTAAGAAGGAACTAATATATCTGTTATATCATTATGTATCAAAAAATACAAAAATAAAACAAATAAAAAAAAGTTTTATTATTTTTTAAAAAAAATCAAAAAAATCAAAAACAAAAAAAAAAATCAAAAAAAAAAATCAATTGATTTAATCAATGGATATATATATATAATATATATATATATTATATATATATATATATATATATATATATATATATATATATTATGGGACCGCCGGGCCGGGGCCGGGGCCGGGGCCGGGGTTACCTAAAATTTGTAAAGAGGTCAAAAGCACTGAAATTTAGGTTAAGAAAATTAGATATAAGGTTTATTTAATTGTAAGGAAGGAGTAGAATAGCCAACATTCACTTAAATTAATGATTATATGCATTTTCTCCAAAAAAAAAATCAGAAAATTACAGTTTTGTATAGTTAAAGTTTAAAAAAAGTACAAAAATTAAAAAAAAAAAATATTCTAATTCATAATAGTGATTCAACAGGTTTACCTAGGTAAGACCCAAAGGTAAAGTTTGAAAAAATGTAAGATATAAAATTATCAATTTAACCTGTATTTATACATATCATTGTTATTTTATTGCTATGTATCAAACTTGTATCATTTATTTAGCTGCATTATTTAAAAATTATTATTTTGTTTATACTTTCAGTCAATATGGCTAAAAGATCAGCTTCTGCAGTATTTGAATACTTTACAATGTTTCAGGATAGGCTCGAAATAGCTAAATGTTAACATCTGCAGTCAGAAAATTAGAAGAGAACCTCCGGGTGCACAAGTAAAAAAATTTCAACCAAATCTTTTGGAGTATCTAAAATCAAAACACAAAGATGAACATTCACTAGCAGAAAAGGAGCGGTCAAAAGAAACAGAAAAGAAAAAAAATCTTAATTTTCTTATATTTTGTTTGAAATTTTTTTTTATTATTTGACTGATTGAGCTGAAATTTTCAAAGTATGTGAATTTTTTCACGAAGTTCTGAGTTGATTTCGAGCATTTTTTTGAGTCTATAACGGTTTGAAACTTATTTGGACCCAAAGTTGAAAAAAATGAATAACTGGGTCAAACCACTGGTCCACATGAGCTGAAATTTTAACTGAATACCACCTTTGCCCCAATTTCTTGCATTGGTGGGAATAGGTTTTTGATATCACGTCTAGAAAAAAGTTATAAGCACTTGAAATTTTTTTTTTTTTGCAAAAATCGTACCCTTCTGGAGGAAAAAATTATTTAAAAAAAAAAAGCTACCTACTATTTTTTTTTATTTGTGAATATTGTTTAGAAGAGGACAGGGCAACAATATTTATTTAGTGCATATTTAAATGCCCTTTGTTTGAAGCGAGATATAGCCTCTCAAACTTTGGGAATTTTTTGAAATTTGGCCAAAAATGGACCTTTTTGAAGGCTATATCTCAAAACCAACGAATCTCATCGAATAAAGTACATAGAGGAATTTGTAGCCCCACCCCTCCTCTATACACACCAAAAATAGGAAATGTTATAGTTGTATTTTTTTTAAAAAAAAATTTTGTCTGAAAAGGTGGATTTTTTTAGTTCAAAAAAAATTTTTTTTTCTATAGTTGGTCAGTTTTGGCTTATAACATTTTTTCTATAACTCTGGGAACAAAAGTCTATTAGAGACTTTTGTAGCCCATTAATTTTGAATAAATAGTCCAATTTTCAGCTCATTCTAAAAAGTGGTTTGGCACCGCCATTCTATTGAAAAAGGGTAAAATTTCCACAAAAAAAAAAAAAAACTTTTAACCGTAATAGACTCGGAAAAACGCTAGAAATGGACTTTTCTTACCGGTAAAAAATCTATATACACTGAAAGTTTCAGCAGAATCGGCTGAAAATTTAAAAAAAATTTTTTTTTTTTTGTATAATTTGCCATTTTAACCCCGGCCGGCAACCCGTTTTCCCTGATTTTTAGCCGGGGCCGGGGTCAGTAAAAATGGCCGGGTTTGGCCGGGCCGGGCCGGGGACCCGGTCGGTTATATATATATATATATATAATATATATATATATATATATATATATATATATATATATATATATATATATATATATATTATATATATATATATATAGGTCATTGGCGAAGGTTACTGCTTTCAATGTCTTTAACTTGAGTAATACTAGTCATAAATTTATAATTTTTACATCTTTAGAATCGGAAAAGATCAAGGAATGCGAATGTGCAAGTTTTATATCCAAAAAGGTTTTTCTTTCTTTTTATTTTTTTTTTAAATGTTGACCAACATTTGAGGTCACGATTTGACCTCTTTCTAATTCGCTGAGAAAAAGTTATAGATGCAAAAAATTAAAACACATTCATTTGCTATAAGAATCAGCAATAAAAACTCAGAGTATGTTTGTATTTTATCCATATTTGGGATTTAATGAAACATATGTTGAAGTCGAATTTTAATATTAGACCACATTAATGGTATATACATTTAAAATTTTTGGATGTAATTTAATTGACAATTTTAATTGAATAATTTAATTATTTGACTTCACAAGATAACTTATTTGGGGCAAAAAAAATTTTAATATTGTTAGGGGAATACATATTTTACTTCTAAGAATATTCAGACTCTATACATTAGTATTGTAAATTTAGAACTTTTAAAACATTTTGAGACTTCTTCTTGAAATACTTACTGTAACCTTGTGCCTCCCATTATGAAGGAGGAGACATTTTTGCCAATATGGAATCTCCAGGAACAGAGCATGTATCTTTCCTTGTCGGAAAATTATACGACCTGATTCCAAAGGTAGCAGAAAGCTCTAGAAAGTTAACAAAGAAATCATCAAATTCCTCATTATATTCCTCAACAATTCCAAACCATATTTTCTTGTCATAAACACAACCAACATATTGGCCCACTTTTACATCTGTAACTTTTACAGTATAATGTACAGTGTCTCCAGGTGTATGTATGATCCTTTTCAATTCCCCTTTAGAGGAGCTACAAAACAAATAAACCATTAGTTCCTCTGTATTTTTAGGAACAAATCTATGAAACTGTCTAGTTCCAGGAATAGTACAGACATCTGCAAATCTATGCTTTAACTTTCTATTGGATTCTTCTAATTCACATTTAGAAACAAAGAAATACTTGATATTTGAACTCAAGCTTTCTTCACAAAAATGAAACATGTCTTCAGGTGTGAGAATTTGCCCTGAGGTAATTCTCTGCAAACTGGCTCATGCAGTAGCTCTTTTTATTGTTCCTCCAACTCCATCACATGCAGACTTGCCATGAGAAGTAGCAAAGAAGTTCCACTCACAATTCAATTCATAGTCTTCGTTATGATAGCAGAGGTTTTTAAAGTTAGATTTGTTTTTATACTGGCCTACACAACCATCGATAAAATAGTGTATTTTCTTTAAATTGGGTAGACTTACTTTAAAGATAAGGAATAAGCTTTGAAATGAATGTGTGAACCATAACTGTATTGTGCTTTGTTGAATCAGAAAGAAAGCAGAAGCTCTTATGGCAGAGTTAATGTGAACCATTTGATTTAAAATAAACAATGAAAGGATGTACTGTACATTGGGAATTTTCGTAATGGAAACCCTGAACTGCATCTTGGACTAGGAATGAATAGTTTTCTGAAAAGTCTCCAACAACCACTGCTTCACTGTGGAATATCAAATTTTCTTTTAAGTCCTTAAAATAATGAGCTTGTTTCTGAGCTACAAAGTGGTGTCTAGCCAAATTTGCAATTTTCATACTGAGTATTTTCACTTCAGTAATCATGGTGCATCGATCATCAGTAGTCACCCACTGCTTGTATGAGATTTCTTCTGAAGCTGATTGTACACTATCAAGTAATTCAAGAAATGCCTGCGCACCTTATTCTCTGGGACAATCTTTACAAGTCATCATCATGCATTCTTCTCTTTCTGAATTACAGACACTGTAGTCCATAAGATCCTTATATGCAAGCCTTTTTTCTCCCAATGCACCCAGTTGTAACTTTGGGTTCTGATGATATGTGCAAACACAGACACAGTGAGTGCCACCGGTACCAGCAAGCACGCAATATGATGGGACTATATATATGTATATATATATATATATATATATATATATATATATATATATATATATATATATATATATATATATATATATATATATATATATATATATAATATATATAATATATATATATATATATATACTTTTTTCACCCCTTGACTGCTTCTATAGAAGCAGTCACACTTAACTCAGAAAGCCAGCCACCATAACTGGCCTCCTCTATAGGTTCTACAGGATGGAAATCCTGACGGTGATTTGAAAGGTAGGTCAATAGAAAGTGAGACAGAGTGTCTGGCACCATACCAAATCTGACACAAACACGGGTGGTGGCTTGATTTATTTGGAATCTGTTTTTGTAAGATTAGAGATTTCGATGGTGACTGTATCATAGTTTGGCTAAAAAATTTTTAATATGCATGAGGAGTGTGTGGATTTCTTTTGCAATGTGCAAGGGGATGGGGGTGTTGAGAATATCTTTTGATTTGCACTGCTTCAGATAGGAATCTGTGAATCTGTGAGGCAGGTGCGGGTATGTTTGGTGTAGGAAATGTTTTTTTTTTTTTTTTTAATTTCTAATTAAGAGAATATGGGAAGTATTTTCGCTTCGTCATGTAAACATTGTTGTGGAGTAGTGAGGTACATCCATTTATTGTTCTGAGTGCTTTGTATTGTAATTTGTTTATGTTGTGTTTTAAAATTAGTGGATGTCATGTTGGTGCTGAATAGTTGAGGACTGGATGTATGAAATGTTTATATGTTGTAGTAGCTATATGTTGATGATTGTATATGTTTGAGTTGGCTATGATTTTTAGTACATTTAATTTCTCGTTTGCCAATACTGTAATATTCTGTATGTGTTTGGAGAAGGTAGATGGGGGTCTAGAGTTATTCCTAGTATTTTTGGGTGTTTGTTTTGGGGGATAGATGAGTTCTTTAGTAGGAGTAGGAGGATGGTGAGGATGATAATTGATGTTCAGTTGTGATGAGTGTTATCGAGAATTTGCTGGAAGATGGGGACATTGTTTGTTATTAGCTATCCTTGTATTTGGTCAATGTATTCTTGTGCTATGTTGGTGGCAGTTGAGAGATTTTGGTGCATTGTTGCAATGGTGATGTCGTCTGTGTATGTAGTGATGATTGTATATGGCAACTGAGGTGGGAGGTATGATGTGATGAAATTAAAGTGTTGGTGATAATGTTGTTCCTTTAGGGCCTCTGTTTTCTATGCTGATTGTGCAGGATTTTTCATTTGTGTTGGTTCTGCCAAATAAGTTTTGGTGCTTGTAAGGAAGTTTGATTGTATGATTTTGTTTATAAGGGTGTGCTTAGGGAGTGTCGAAGGCTTTGTTCATGTCAGTGGGTATTAGAATCGTTTTGTGTGTGGGTTGTTGATTTAGGCTAGTGATTATTGGTTGAATAGTGTTTATTAGTGCTGTAGTTGTTGTTGGAAACCTCATTTGGGAAGATGTGGCTAGTTAACATTTAACATTAAACTTTCCAATAGTTAGCAGTGTATGGAAAGTAGTGAGATGGGAAGGTAAGAAGAGAGGTTTGTTGGGTCTTCTCCTGGTTTCAGCTTGGGTATGATTGCTGCCTTCTTCCATGGGGAGGGATATAATTGAGTTGTTAGGATTTGTTGAAGATGTGAGTTACATAGGTATGTGATCATGGAGTGTCAGGGCCTGTGGCAGTGGTGTTTTTTTAAAGATTTTTTTTGCTTGTTTAGTGTAATTTGGGTCAAGGTTGCTTTTAATTTTCTTTAGATATCTGACTATTTTCCTGCTTTGTGGGTGGGTTGGTTTGTAGCTTTGTTTTGCAAAGTGCGTGGCTAGTGTGTTAATGTGTTTTTTTGGGGGTAAGAGGGGAGTGTTTTGGTTATGGATTGTTTCGTGAGTATAGGGTGAATTGTGTTTTGATTGTGTAAGGTTCTAATTGTATCCCACACTCTATTGGTGTTGTAATTTTTGTAAGATTTTGATTAAGTAATTCTTAAAATTGTTAGTTGTATGGGTTTTAATGTTAAGTTAAGTCAAACTAGTTTGCTAAATCTTACAAATTGTTAAATCTAACAAACTAGTTTGACTTAACCTTGACTTGAAGGGTAAATCTATGCCTATGGCCAGATAATAACCCTAATCTGGCAAATGCTGGTTCTTTCAGAACCTAAATAAAAATAAAATGATATTTTATACATGAATATACTGCTTCAATATATATATATATATATATATATATATATATATATAATATATATAATATATATATATATATATATATATATATATATATATATATATATATATATATATATATAAAATGTAAAAATGGTAAAAAAATATTTTAAAAATTTTAGATCAAAACTAACTTCATAATTTGTAGAGATGTTAAGAAGAATTTATTTTGTTGTCTATTTTCATTTTCTTCTTAAAGAAAAATAGTAATGCCAATGTCTGAAAAGTTGCTAAATACTAAATTGAATTAATTAATAACAGACAGTCAATAAACAGTTTTCATATTTGGAGCATAAATTTTCTTTTTGTTTTTAAATTTTTTATTTTTATTTTTTTTATGTACTTTTTACTTTTCTGTTCTTAATGTATGTGTGATGCATTTCAACATATTTTGTCTTTATATTTTCAATATAGTGAAAAATACGAAATTGTGATGGACTATTACCATGTATTGTGCTGCTATCTTAAACTTATAAAATGAGAAAAAAAAATTAAAATTTGGCACAATCAATGACTATATGCATATTAGGACTGGAATTGGTGAGATTGTAATTTAAGCTTAAAATTTTATAAATTGTTCTATTACATGTGCATTTTGATGTAATTCAATGTTATTAGCTAGGCCTAGTTATGAAATGTTTTTACTTTATTTACAAAACTTTAATGGTATTTCAGTAGCAATATCTATAAATGCCCATGAGGCCATATATGCATCCCCTACAGTAAAAAATTTCATAAATTAGAAAAAAACTAATAAATAGAAAAACTTAAATTACTTTCTAAAAAACTTACTCTTTTCTTGCTTCTAAAATTCTCTGTCGTCTCTCTTCTTGATTTAAGCTAGATTTCTTTTTATATAAAGAAAAATATGGATGTTCAGCATTTGGATTGTTGGTATAGGGGGTAACCTCAAAATTAGACAACCCTTCTAATAATGAATCCATTTTAAAATGTAAAATCTTTTAACTAATCTGTAACACAGAAGTAGTAATAAGTTAAATGATTGCAATAGTTAGAACATTAGAAAAATAGAGACAGTTAAAAATCACACAGGCCTATCAAGACTGTCCTAGTCAAATAATAATTCTAATACTAATACATGCAACAAAGACAAGGTCTATCCTCTCTGTAGTATCAGTTCATTCATGCGAAGATAAAAATAAAACTAAGCCCCTACTACTAACTAATGACATTATATATATTACTAATTACACATGCAACATGCAGCAATGAACCAACATCCACTACAAAACTGCTAATTAGGCTTAGTCACAAGCTGGTCTAAAAATTCATATATACCCAACAATTTGACTTAGTCAAGTTATACTATATGATACCTAAATCATTCATATATATCTATCTAGCCCACTCTTAAATGCTGCAAGAGAATCACAATTAACAATCTCCTGTGGCAAGCTATTCCAAAAATTACCAATCCTATTACTGAAAGAGTATTTTCTTAGATCGAGACAGCATAACTTCTTTTTAATTTTCTTATGTCCTCAAGTTTTCATTCCATGGTCCACTTTATTTTTCAATGTTTGTAATACTATCAGATGCAAATATTTTGTAAACTTGTATCATATTCCATCTGAGAAATCTCCTTTCAACCAAGAACATTCCCAGCTCCTTCAACCTCTCCTCATAGCACTTATTTGAATCCAGAAACTATCCTTGTTGCTCAAATTTGTACTCTCTCCAATATATCTATGTCTTTTCTTAAATGCGGAGCCCAAACATGTGCACAATACTCTAATACTGGTCTAATATAGCTATTATATAGCTTGCTTATAACCTCTTTGCTCTTGTAAACTGCATTGCGATTTATTATACCTAACATCTTATTAGCTCTATTCCTTGCTTCCAAACACTGATCACCCACTTTCAGATTACTGCTAATAATCATACCTAAATCTTTTTCTTGGTCCACAGTCTCAAGCCAATCCCCATTCATTTCATAATTAAATCTTTCATTTGAGTAACCTACATGAAGAACTTTACATTTTTACTATTAAAATTCATTTGCCACTTATCAGCCCATCCAAGCTTTATACATCCATTATTACTCCTTATTGAGGTGAACACTTAGGTATCATCTGCAAACTTAGAAATTATACTTTGTCTAAATCATTTATATTTATGAGGAACAATAGTGGTCCCAGCACAGAACCCTGTGGGACCCCACTCTTCACTATTTCCCATAATGACTTATTTCCATTCAGTAGCACATACTATCTTCTGTTCTTCAACCATTCTTTAATTCAATTGTGCACCACTCAACCTATACCACAGTATGACAACTAGGGACCAACCAGGGCTGGAATTTTGCCGGGGCCAGGCCAGGGTTCTGGCCGGGGTTGCTTAAAATTTGTAAAGAGGTCAAAAGTACTGAAATTTTAGGTTAACAAAATTAGATATAAATTTAATTGAGGTTTATATAATTATAAGGAAGGAGTAGAATAGCCAACATTCACTTTATTAATGATTATATGCATTTTCTCCAAAAAATATTAGAAAATTACAGATTTTGTATAATAAAAGTTTGAAAAAAATATAAAAATTAAAAAAAATATTTTGATTCATAATAGTGATTCAACAGGTTTACCTAGGTAAAACCCTAAGTTAAAGTTTGAAAAACTCTAAGATGTAAAATTATCAATATAACCTGTATTTATACATATCATTATTTTATTGCTGAGTATCAAATTTGTAACATTTATCTACACTATTTCAAAATTATTATTTTGTTTATACTTTCAGTCACTATGGCCAAAAGATCAGCTTCATCAGTATGGGAGTACTTTACAATTTTTCAGGATAGGCTCAAAATAACTAAATGTAACACATGCAGTTAGGAAATTAGAAGAGGATCTCTGGGTGCCCCAAATAAAAAATTTTCAACCAAATCTTTATGGGGCATCTAAAATCAAAACACAAAGGTGAACATTCACTAGCAGAAAAGAAGCAATCAAAAGAAACAGAAAAGAAAAAGAAAATATTGAAAAACAAGAAAAAAATTTAATTTTCTTATATTTTGTTTGAAATTTTTTTATTATTTGACTGATTGAGCTGAAATTTTCAGGTTATATGCATTTTATCCTGAAGTTCTGAGTTGATTTCGACCATAAATAGCAGTATGAAAGTCATTTGGACCCAAAGTTGAAAAAAATGAATAGTGGGGTTAAACTACTGGTCCCGATGAGCTGAAATTTTAATTGAATAATCTTAGCCCCAATTTCTTACATTAGTGGGAACAGATTTTTGATATCATTTCTAGAAAAAAAAGTTATAAGCACTTGAAAAAAAAAAAAAAAAAAAAAAAAAAAAAAAAAAAAAAAAAAAAAAAAAATTTTTAAAAAAATGCTACCTACTGATTTTTTTATTTTTGGATATTGTTTAGAGGAGGGACAGGGAAACAACTTTACTTGGCGCATTATTAAATGTTACTTCTTTGAAGCGAGATATAGTCTCTCAAACTTTGGGAATTTATGAAATTTGGTCAAAAATGGACGTTTTTGAGAGGCTGTATCTCAAAATCAATGAATTTGTAGCCCCACCCCTCTTCTATACATCCACCAAAAATAAGAAATGCTATAGTTATTTATTTTTTTTTTTCGATAGTTGGTCAGTTTTGGGCTTATAACATTTTTTCTATAACTCTGGAAACAAAAGTCTATTAGAAGCTTTTGTATCCCATAAAATTCTGAATACACAGTCCAAATTTCAGGTTATTCCAAAAAGTGGTTTGGCTCTATCATTCATTTGAAAGAGGGTCATATTTCCAAAAAAACTTTTTAACAGTTATAGGCTCAAAAAAATACTAGAAATGGACTATTTTCACTAGGGAAAAAAGCTATATACACTGAAAATTTCTGGAGAATTGGCTGAAAATAATAAAAAAAATGAAATTGGACTGCTATTTTAACCCTGACAAGCAAACCCCGGTTTTCCCCGATTTTTAGACGGGGCCTGGGCCCTGGTCGGTTCATAGTGACAACTTTTGCATCAGCCTTACTTACATGGTATACCTTATCAAAAGCTTTGCTGAAGTCTAAATATATTGCATCAACTGGATCACCCCTGTCTATATAATAAATAATATATTCCATAAATTCTAGGTTAATCTGACATGATCTACCCTTTCTAAAACTATGCTGGGAGTTAAGCAGTGTCTTGTTATCATCCAAATGTTTCTCTGACTTTTCAGCAACTTTTCCAAAATTTTTACAACCATAGATATTAAACTAACTGGCCTACAGTTCCCAAGATCTTCTTTACTACCTTTCTAATAAATGAGCACCACATATACCGTTTTCCAGCCCTCTGTACCTCTTCAAAAGCAATAGGTTGTTTAAAAATCAAATACAATAAAAAGCAATAGATCATTTAAAAATCAAATACAGTGCCTTTGCAATACTGCTACTCCCCTCTTTTAGAATTCTACCATATACACCATCCGGACCCGCTGCCTTATTTGGGTCAATATGTTCTAGTAAAGATTTAATTTCATTTAACTCAATTTCAAATGCT
>SEYY01001209.1:0-2500 GCA_009176605.1 Armadillidium nasatum
CGCTTTAAAATTTTTTTTTATTTGCGACATATGCGTTTTGCATTTGCGGACTAAATTTTGAAAAAATGTGCGCTTTTGCATTTGCGGACTAAAATTTTTAAAGTTTTGCGCTCTGATATATATATATAATAATAATTTATATTATATATATAATATATATATATATATATATTTATATTTTTATATATATATTTTTATATATTATATTTATATATATATATATATATATATATATATATTATATATTATATATATATATATATATATGCGAATTGTAGATCAAGAGTGAGGGTGAAGAGAGAACTATCGGATTGGTTTAGCATAGGAGTGGGATTGAGACAGGGGTTTGTAATATCTCCATGTTATTTAATCTATTGATGAATGGTTTACTTAGAAAAATGGAGAGAGAAGGGAAGAGTATTACGTTGAGAAATATGGAGGGAAATATCTAATAATGTTGGGTGGAAGGTAAGGGTGGGACGGAAAAAGGAATAAAGAATAGAGTGGTAGAAGGAATGAAAGTATTGGGGGGCCTAAGAAAGGTATGGAAGAAAGGAAAATTTTCGAAAGAAATAAAGATAAGAATGTTTGAATGTATGTGTTCACCTTCTGTATTGTATGTGTGTGAAACATGGACGATAAGTGCTCGGTCGAGAAAAAGTTTCAATGTCTTTGAGATGAAAGATTTGAGAGCGATATATAAATTGAGAAGGATTGATAGGATTAGAAATGAAAGAATAAGGGAGATATGTAAATGGAAGAGGGGTATAATTGATAGAGAGGAGGAGGATGTGCTAAAATGGTTTGGACATATGTGAAGAATGAAAGAGAACAGTATGGTTGGCAAGGTACGTAGATCCGATGTAGATAGGGGAAGGGTAGGGGGGGGAAGGCCGAAGTGGAGATGGATGGATGGAGTGAGAGTGATTTTGATGGAAGGAATTTGAGTTTAGAGAGGGTAGAAGATTTGTGGTGACAGAGATGGAGGGAAGCGGTGAAAGCGTTGAAAGGTAAGAATAGTTATGTTTGTAAGGGAATTGTGGCGGGCACCACTCACGAAAGTGGGAAAGGTGATAGTGAAATATATATATATATATATAAAATATAATTATATATATATATATATATATATATATATATATATATATATATATATATATATATATATATATATATATATATATATATATATATATATATATATATATATATAATATATATATATATATATATATATACATCCGCATTGCATCCGCATCCGCATCCTCAATCTCCTATTTAACATCCGCATCCGCATCCGCATTTTTGAAAATTCAACATCCGCATCCGCATCCGCACTTTCGAAAATTCAACATCCGCATCAACATCCGCATCCGCATCCGCATCCGCATTCTCCAAAATTCAACATCCGCGTTCCGCATCCGCATCCGCAAATTGAAAATATGACATCCGATCCATCACTAATATATATATATATATATATTATATATATATATATATATATATATATATATATATAATATATATATATATATTATATATATATATATATATATATATATATATATATATATATATATATATATATATATATATATATATATATATATATATATATATATATATATATATATATATATATATATATATATATATATATATATATATATATATATATATATAATATATTTATATATAGATATATATATATACAGTGGCGGCTCGTCTATATGAGCTCCAGGGCTGCAGCCCCTCCAAATTAAAAATTACCAGGCGTATGATTTTGATTTAAATATGAAATTTTTGTCAGAGAAAAGTGATTTAAATTCATTTTTTTAACAATTTACACATAAAAATAAAAATTTAAAGAAAATAAGGATTAATTGCATTTTGCAACTGCAAATTTTGGGTACGATATTTTTTTTCACGCATCGCATTATATAAAATATGGGCTCTAAAATCGGAGTCCTTAATTAGCCAAATTGTTAGTTTTTAAATAATAAGACAAATGTGGCAACTTGCCAAAAAAATGCTAAATTCAATAGCAGTTTTTATGAAGTTGCTGTTTGTCTTCCGATATTTTTTTTGGCAACTTGGAGATCACTTTCGAATATTGAAAATATTATAATGTTGCCAGATCTGTCCTTTTACGTACAGTTCATAAATAATATAAACAGAGTAACAGACCAAATAAAACAGTCATTTGTAGTATTTTCTTAAGTGAAGTTGTGTTTTTTTTCTTGTGAAAGGAAAATTATCGGATTTATTGTGGGTTTTTTTTTTATATAAATATATAATATATATATATATATATATATATATATATATATTATATATATATATATATATATATATATATATATATATTATATATATATATATATATATTATTCAACCGCTCCCAGGAAGGGTCTAAGACCTGTCAGCGGGGCCAGCACTCTTCTCCATTCCCTCCTGTCTTCTAACACTCTCTCCTCCATCAGTTCTTGCATAGACGGCA